>JBBDHG010000112.1:3102500-3270000 GCA_037951165.1 Lophius americanus | reverse complement strand
GCACCATGACCCCATGATAGGAGATGGATTTCACTTTAAAGGTTTTGGTTTACAATATGATCTAACGAACAATCCCACAAGGGCTCAGAAGCTATTTTTTGTCTTTGAAATAAAGCTTCGGGGCGAGTGGAGGTAGAACAGCGCCAGGGATGACTAGATAGGGACAAAAAGTTACACGAGCCGATGATTTCAGTGCTTTATATATAATATTCATTAACTTTCACTCTTCTGTGGGTGTCAGACCAAGATTCTCTGGAGAACACATTTCTTTTATTTTTGAGAACTTCACCCTCTCAATGCTTCCCTTTTTCAGTTCAGCGTCTTTTTATTAATTTTATTTCCATCAATTATTAAAGTCATTTAAAAAAAAAAAAAAGAGAGAAGAAAAACCTCCTGCTTCCTTTGCGTGAAGCAAATTTGCTACAATTCCTGACAAAGCTGAGTCTGTAACACGGCTTTGAATTCCCTTGTCTTATTCTCACAGATGGGATCATGGGAAAAAACATCATCCCATGTGAAAACACAAAATTATTCATTTAGATAAGCCTGTTTTGTTGGTTAACTCAAAGAACACATGTAAAACAGGCTTATTTAAAATGCAAATCTAATTAAAAGCATAATCTCACTGAAAATCAGATCAGGACTTCCTGAAAAGGACAAAAGCTCCCAAAATTGATCACTTTACCGGGCCTCTTGGCATCTCTGCTTCGCATTAATACACTATGCTGCTAGCGCTACAGAGCACCGCCTCAGACATTCACACTCAGGCTCCATGTGTGTTTACTTAAGGTTTTAGTGCCTGCTAAGATACTATTGATGGCCAGTCAAGTAATGTCACCAGACCATTTTTGGTCCGGCCTCACTGCAGCACTTAGACGTTGAAAGACAGTTCTCAGCGTACCCCATACAGCAACAAGTGCAGCCCCCTGTCAGCGCCACCCTGCAGGAGGAGGCAGATCAGTCTGACTGACATAAGTAGTGTGGACAGATACAAGTTGAGCCTGGCAACCCAGCCTCGGTTTGGCACCCTCCTCTGTGTTTACCTAAAGGCTGAGGAAACCGAGCCCAGACCTCACCTGCTGCCCTCACTGGTTTCCATGAATGCTCACATAATCCCAGTAAGTCTATGCAAACCCAGATCTGCTTCTCCTGCTAAAAGCTCCGGGTTCCTCCTTCTCACTGAGACCGCAACTCGATTAAGAAACATTTTGAAAGAAAACGTGTTTGTCCCTGGCAACTTTGCAGATATCTAATCTGCAGAGGAAGGTTTCCGTATTTTTACAGACATAAACAACCTATGACTGTTTCACTCACTATCTGCCCGTCATCTCAACCCATAAGGAGCCGTGGTGACACAAACCGTTTTGGTGCTATGAAAAGCTCATATCCTTGAGTTTTAATGCATCGAGTCCCAACGTGGTAATTTTGTTACTAAAAGTTATTTTAAATCTATTTATTGCTTCAAATGGCACTTCCTGTATAACACAATGACAACATATATCGTTGAACTGCTGGTATACAAAGGGGAAATCTGTGTCCCTGAGCAAAAAAAGGAGGGATGGCCCTGGCTTCCAATTGTTTAAACTGAATACCTTTGACTATCTCTATCACTGCATTCTTGTCTTGTTCTGATAGAAAATAAGACAAGATCACAGGGTAATACTTGCTTAGCTCATACACATTTCTACTTTGTTTCAAAGACTGCAGTGACACCAGAGGCTTTGAAACAGATTATAAGCAGTTCTTGTCTTTGTCTTCATTTGTGTGTGCTTTGGTCTGTGAACAAATGAGAATGATGCAGGTGCACCTTGGTACATTTAGATGTGTTTTCTTTGGCAACAGTGACAAATTTAGATTTTTGAAGTTTCCGATATTAAACACTTCAGGAACCGGATGATCCACCTAATGGGACAAACAATTAAAAGAAGATGGAGCGCACTTTTAAATTATATCATCTTGAAAGAGATTCTCACAAAGTTATAATGGTATCATTTCATCACTAAATGTTATTTAATCAGTGTGTGGGATCCTTTCTTTTTGGATTAAATTTGTTGATACCGTTGAGGCTTTTCACACTAATCAACAAACAATAATCCACATGTGAGAGTACATCTTAAGAAGTGGTGTCAAGACATTCCAGTTTTTGTGTTTCTGCTGCATCAGGGGGGTGACCCTGTGTGTGAGCGGGCATCCTGATTCCATGGGGATTAGTAGGAAAATATAGATCCACCATCAGGATGGTGGCTGTTTCCTTCCACAATGGGCTGATTCATTGATGAAGTCCCGTGCCGTGAGACCATGAGGTCATTTTATGTATTCTTTCAGGGTGGACGTCAGGCTTGAATGGTGAGAACACGCATTGGTCCTCTGCCCGGCCACCCCTGTGGAAACACACACACACACACAGATACAGGACCACCACAGGATTCACACGGTCTAGCCTTCCTCAATTCCTAACATTTGAGCAATAAGTGCCATAATTTATAGCTCACACAAAATAAGAACAGGGCTCTCTGTATGTGTGTGTGTGTTGGCGTATGACAAGGAGGGTCACTGACCTTTGTGACTTGGCTAAAATCCCCATGGGTCTAATTCAGCACTGGAAGAGACCCCACATCGCAATGGGAAGATGCCTCCAACATAATGAACACAAAGGCCAATTGTGACGCTATTCTCTGCAGGGCAGAAAGCAGCGGGCCCAGGGGACAGTAGAAGGTTTTGTTGGTGAAACGGAGATGGAAGCCTGTTGCTGCAACAAGCGTCTGATAAGATTCATCAGCGGTGACTCAACAGCGGAGGTTTGTCTCCCGGGGCGCAAAGTGTTAGATTTACATCCACTGTATTTATCTGCACTTGTTGACTTGTGGCTGTGTGCTGTCTGCGCCGATGAGTGACTCTCAGAGGACGAATCATTGGCTCTAATAATATACAGCTGAAAGTCAAACGGTCTCTAATATACAATCCTTATTTCTTATCATCGCTGTGCCGCACCATTTGGGGATCATGAGCTCTTTAACTGTCTCAAATTGAAACAAAATCACTATTTCAATGCTTAATACAGAGCAAATATAAGAATATAACAACATTGGTAATATGTTCACTGTGCATGCAAATTAATACTTATAAAGGGAAGTTACAGAAACAAGGTTGTTGAAAAAAAAACCATTTACTTGGCAAAAACAATCAAATCCACAACTCAATGAAAGGAATCAAATATATGAGTGTATATGAGTGCAAATGTTATCATCAACGGTTCAGATTCAATTATCTCCTTAAAAACAGGTATAATGCTTTGTTTCTATGAAATGTTCAAACACCTAGAATAACACAATTCTGTTTCCGCAGGACGTACAAATCATGTTGTGATTTAAATGATGACAAAACAAAATACAGGACTTGATCTTTATTGCCACACCGTCATGCAATCAATTAAGCTATGAGGAAAGACAAATAGAGATAATTGCTTATATGAATTAAATGTCTTTGGTAGAAAATGCGTTGTTGTGGAGACATAGGTGAATGTCATGTCATACAGAACATGGATAAGTCATAGGGATTTTTCTTCATTTCAAAATCTCTATGGGAATTTACTGTAACAGGAAAATAAGGTGGCCGTCTGTTTTTCAGAATAAAAATGTTTTTTTATTATTTAGTTCACAGAACCATACAAGTTACACAGAAACAAGATACTGCCAGTGCCCTTATACATTTATTTGGCAATCTTAATGAATTTTTTCTACTTTTAGGATTTGGTTCAAACGTTTCTGCAATGGTTTTTTTTTCCCTTTAGGATTTTTGGTAACATTTTAAGGATCAATAAAAGTCTTCAGAGGTGAACATCTGACAAGATTGACATGCCTGTGTAGGATATAATTACAAAGAGTAAAAGACAATGACTGAAAATATTTTAGGACCTTTAATATGTAGAAATCAAAATCTTAAATGTACAGATTATAGGCAAATGGAACAAAGTATATGTTTGATGATGGTGTTTAAAAGCTCCTGTCTATTATGACCATTTAAGTTTTACTGCAGGAGGCCATGACCAGCAGACTTCTAAAACAATAGTTGTAGTGAAATATCCACCTGAGGATGCTTTAAAGCTGATTTGGATAACAAAGCAGACCATTTCAGATATGACCCTACAGTTGACAGCCATGTGTATTAATCTGGTCGCCAGAATCTTTGCATCTCTTACAACTTCAAATCACAGCCTGATAGAAGCAACAGTGAGACTTGGACAAAGCCAGCACCGCCAACAATGAAGCAAACAAATGTTAACACCGCTGCTAGTGTCAAAAAACGCCCATCCTCACAATTTATTGCCATTTACGTAGACTTAGTAAAAGTTTTCATTATATACCAACCAGACACACCCCCTGCCAAAAAACCCCAAATTTGTCTGTGTGATGAAATGGGGGATTAAAAAAAAACACAAGCAACAAGATCAGCCCTTTCTTTTTTCTTAAGAAAGACTAGAAATGAAGCTTTGTGCTTGTCTGCTGCTGTGGCATATTTGAAAGGCCTTGCCTGGCTGCTTTTGTGTCACCAGCATAAAAGGGATTGAGGGAAAACACAAACTGAACCACTGTGCCGTTCTGGCTCTGGCTATTAGTCAACGTGACGGCCTTTGCAGATGCTAATGGTATATAATGTGTCCCTCTCGGTCTCCCTCCTCCCAAAACCCAACTATCTGATAGCACAAAGGCCTTCAGCTGGAGATTGACTTCTACCCCTCTCTTTTCACCACTGCTACAAAGTCATTCAGCTTCTTTCACCCTGTTTTTAAGAAAATAATAAAGTTGACGTGAGGCAGCTATCTCCATGTGTAAAGCCTAAGGTGCTGGCAGTGAGGATGAGGCCTTCCCCCCTGCATCTGTTCATCTCCACTGCGCTGCCCTTTCAGCAACGTGGAGATATGAAGTAACATCCAGGCTCTGGTGAAAGAGGAGAGGATGCTTAGGATTGGAGGACCTCTGGACACAGCCTTATTAATCAGTCAGGCCCTCAGCTGCCTGCATCTCCCTCGCTGCTGCATCAGGCTGCAACATGTCTTTAACCTGCTCTGGATCGAGACAACCGCCTGCAGAGTTAAAGACTCCGAGGATCTGCCCAGACATGGAGCAGAGGTCTCATCACATAACCACACAGGTCACTGCATCCAGGATAAGGCAGCAAGAGATAACAGCGCACCATCGAATATAAACAACCCTCCATGGAGGAGAGTGAAACCATGCATCGTCGCTCTTCAGCGTTCTTTATAAATAGATTGACATGAGAGTTTTGAATTTTCATTCATTTGATCTTCTATAGCCTCAGATGTACTTTAAGTGCTATCTAGCAAGTGGTGACACGCTCTCACTGGATGATGGAAATATCCACTGAAGTCAAAGGAGAGCATCATCGTTTTGGTCATGGACACCATAATGGTCCGCTTTCAGGTCATTCTCCGTCGAATTTGAGAATTATGTCTGTGTCCATGCCGTTTCCTGGCAACAAGCAGCAATATTAATTAAACACACAGCGTTTTGGCAAATATTTCTTTCTTTCGGAATCCATATTATCTTTTTTAACCTGGTAAAAACATAATTTAAACCAGTGCTTATGAATTTAGAGAAACTTGTGGATACCTGATTTAAAACCACAGGCTGACATTGCTTTTCATTAAATGGTGACTGAGTTGGGGTTTTTTTTTTACATCCGCCAAGGAGGTCATGTATTCGTTCTTGTACGTTTGTCTGTTTTGAAGTTTTTTCAAGTTTGTTTCTTTGTTTTTTGAGCAAAATTAAAGTAAAACTACATTCTGCAGCCCGATCTACCCAGAGGTAGGATCGGGCATTTCCCAGTGGTGATTATATTTTGTTCTTGTTACGTGTTTACTAGCATTTAGAATTTTAAAAAAGTTGTTTGTGGAGTAGTGATGTCACAATTATGGCTATTGTTGTCTTTGTTCCTTTGTTTCCTTTTGGGGTGGAGATAGCTCAATGGGCTGAACAGAGACGTTGAAATGGGAGGCATAGGAGACGAGCGGCTACAGGTACTTGAGTTACTCAGTTTGTTGGACTTGTCAGTAGATTTAGAGGCTGGCAATAACGCAGACATTAATGGACAAATCTGCATGAAATTTTCTTAAATCTAGGGTACTGCTGTGCATTGGTGGAAGTTTTGGCCTTCTGAGGGCTTTTTCTAGTTTGCCAACATTTTTATGTTTGTTTTTTGTCCCCCTTGCAGTCTGTATCGTTGAAGCTGAAATGCACAATCCAAAGTCAATTATCTTTCTTCAAGTTATCATTCCTTAATGTTCTGACGCTTGTTGGAGGGGTTCTGTCCATAGTAGCCGAGGAATGTGGTACAAAATAGGATGACAGTGAAAATGTCGGCATCGATAGAAATGCAGGGAATACATGCATTTCTCGTCAAGTGTGGTGGAAAGCACATTTAATATAGGGTTGTCATTGACTAGCAGGCCACACTTGAGTTAAAGATTCAGGTAAATTCACAATGTTTGAGACAACAAGAAAAGCCAAAACAGATGTTTGGCTTGAGGCCAAGTTTCAAGTCACTTTAAATGAGATCATGTTTTGACTTTGGCTGGACAATACAAGATGAAAACTATTTTCATTTGTCCGTTTTATTTTCAATTTATATTTCTTTTCAACACAACTATAATAAATAAAGCACAAATGATGGGGTTCATCATGCAAAAAATTTCTACATCACAGAACATTTTTCAAACAAACACCCCAATTTTCTGAAACATAGCGGCAAGTGCATATACAAGCTGTACACGATAGCTTCTCCATTAACTTCCTTTCTCCATAACTATACCTGGACAGAATGCAGAGCATATTTATTTTAACCAGCATACACAGGTCAATGAGCAGGTAAATCAGATTCTCATTCCTGTCACTAAAACATCAGACTAGTTTTCAAGCGAGTAAGATGAAATGGATGTGCGACGTATAGAGTCCAAATACTGAGGCAGAAACAGACGTGAGCTAAATGGTTGACAAAGAGAATGAGGGAAAAGTACATGATGGACATTGACAAGTAGAATTATCAGTGAGGTGACGAAAGGATGAGTTTCAGTTTAACATTCCGAACTGTCAGATCATTTTTAATTTTTCCTAATTCATTTTTTCTTTCTTTGAGAGAAATTCCTCTTCATTTACAATGAGATGCCTTGATTTATTTTTTGTCTGTTTTTTTAAGTGTTTTATCTTTTTCCTGAAGCAGCAAGCAGCATGAAGTTTCAATCACTGCAGGCAGAAGATGACGAGTGCACGTGTGATGTTTACATGCACATAGACCAAATTGACCTACCATCTACACCATCAGTTCTTGAGTTTATTCAAAATCCATCCAGAAAACCCACCTCCTCCCATGGAACTGGAACAACTAATCACGGTGACCAGGATACTAAACAGAGAATGCTTAAAGATTCAAGTTGTAATTGAAAAATACTTGAAGATTTTTCAATCACAATTTGAACAAGTGAATTTCCATGAAATCGCAATGTACAATAACGCAAGAGCCGACTTCAGACATGTACATTATCTGGAATTAGAGATATTGCCAGGTAAACCGCCTTAGATCAAGCTTCAGCTTAGAAAGATACGGTAAGCGCTCTGGATTTAAGGAGCAACAAAAAATTATGTATGAATATAAAAGGGGCAACGTCTTCTATATCAGACAGGTGTGATGGTATATTTTAGGAACAACAGGTATGATAAAGGTGTGAGTTTCTAGGCCATTTTATCCATTCGGAACAGATCCAACAGTCTTTGATGGTAGAGAGATAAGTGAAGACACACACTCTAATAATCACATACACAGCTGAAAAAACTTGGGGAAAACAGTCATGTACAAAGTCCTCATTTATTGAATTGTCTGGTGTCCTCTTGTTAATCCACGACGTGTTGCAGGACAAAAGGAAAAACGTGGAAAAGAGAGCTTTAAACTGTTCCCGATTGTTGCACTTTTGCTCAGGTCCATCTCCATCAGCATCAAAGAAGGACAGGAAACCAAGCTTTGGGTATAAAATCAGGTAAGTGGTGGAGGGGCCAGAGGGCGGTGACCATCATTTACTATTTTAGATCCTTTTTCAGTGCATTTCTCTCTTGTGATCCATAAATCTACTTTCAATAGTTCTGTGAACAAAAAAGCAGAAAGAATACAAGATATGACATATAAACACAACATGTACAGATCTAGGATTTTAAACTTTTACTGTTAATTAATAATTGAACTGAAGTTCACAATCAAGGAATAATTTGATTTGTTTCATTGCGGATAATTGCAGTACAGCTAACTAACTTTATTTACTGATTGAAAAGAGAAATACTTTGTTCTTTCATTTTTCCTTGTGAAGAGCTTCTATGAAGGCTTCAAGCTTTTCCTGGATCTCACGAACTTTCTCTGCAGAAGAGCAAACAAGGCAGGTGGTTATTCAAGCTCCTGAACAAGACAAATACAAAAAAACCTGAAAAACATTGTTAATATGTTGATAATGTATTGGCTGATAAACAGAAAATCTGCAGCAAGTTTGATAAATTCCTAATTCCAGATTCATCAGAAGTCTTGCTTCTTAAACTTCTAAAACTCAAAAAATGATGTTAGTTAAAGAAAACAAGAACTCTGCATAAAACAAATTATTAATCAATCTTCAATAAAAATGTTTATTGATAAACATTACATGCCACCATAAACATTTAGAAATAATTTTAAATGTGAAATAGTTTTCTTCAAAGAGAATGAGTCTTAATAACCAGTTAATTTCCCAATTATAACATGAAAGTATAAGAAACTAGAAACACTTAAGCATCAGGTTGTGCGGCAGTTCAAAAATCTGCTCTTTTAACAAGAATACAATTAAACTCTTATTTCTTTCCATCTCTCATCTGTGCAGTAGGAAATTCCCACACATTCTTCATCAAAACACCAGATAATATTCTCTGACAGTGACAGCCAAACTTAAAGCGGCACATGTGATGGCGAAGGCCCTTTCCTAGTTATCACAGACCACATCGAAAGCTCTAACCCTCCCCTTCTCATGGTACATACGTCACGGGCAAATTGCTAATGGACAGGCAGAGATACCATCACAACATTTAACGTGACAGGAGGAATCTACTGGAAAAAAAAGTCAGCCACCTCATTTCATGATTGCACTCCTATTGTCCAGAGACTGCATAAGACTAGCAATCCTTCCACCCAACATGTTCTGTCACACGAGATGAGCGGGGGATCTAAAGCATTCTTAAATACTGATTAAACACTGGCTGAAGGAAGTCTGTGGGGCAACAAAGTGAAGAGGAAGCGGCATCATCCAATGCCAGCTTCATCTCCAGGCCCGTCATTCTCTCAAGCTTGCCGTCACCCTCACTAATCTGTCTGGATTTCCCCCAAGCACAAACTCAAACACTGTCTCTGGAGCGCAAACTAGCACTACTCTGACGTGATCAATAGACCACGTGAGGTGACCCGTTGTCTGTTTCCTACAAGTCAGCCCAATGGAAAAATAGGTTTAAAAAGGCTCACAATTTTACAGGATGATAGATCACTGGTTTTGGACATTCAAGCAACAGTGTCCTTTGTGTCCATTTTCGGTCAGCACAAAGGTGATAACTGTGCGTGCTTAGTAGTGTAATTAAATATGGTACTTAGGGGCTTGTCCTCAACCCCTTCACGGGAGAATGAGTGCTGAGATATACTTTTCCTGATGGTCGAAAAGCACAATGGTGAGAGGTGAAGGCACAACCACTCACATTGACAGACACAAACAGAAAAATAAACTGACTTAAGCCTCAACAACATAAAGATACAACCACCCATACTTCTTCAGAACCAGCAAGAGTTGTTCACTTATGTCAACTACACCTCCTTTCGCCCTCTACACGTTCATAGTTCGCAGCCAGAAATACACATCATCAAAAATCCCCAGCCTTTGATACTCTTATTACACCAGAGCAACATGCGGGGTGTTAGGTGGAGATTAAAACACCTAATGGACGCATTAAGGGGGCCATTTGAGGGGCACGCTGACAAGTCACTGCAACAGGTGTGGAGCTGAATGAAATTTAACACTTTAGTATGCCATTCCAACACACAGCCCACCGCAGGGCATGGCTCAAAGGCAACTGAGAGTTCAAGCGTGTGGGGTGTGCGTCCTGGACAAAACAAGTAAATCCTAGCCAATCAGACAAGGATTACCAACATCTGTCCAAACTAAAGAAAGAGGAGAGACAAGGTACGAGGGAGTGAGGTTGTAGTTGGTGCGAGGAGAGGGAGGTTGCTGACTGTCAGAGCATCAAAACATGGGAAAACCCCTTACTCAGGCTTCAAAGCATGTTACTGTGGTTAGATGGGTTGGATCATACGGTGCACTGTGGAGCTTTGGTCTTTCAGATGCAAACCGCTTAACACGGGTCAAATATTAAGGAGTATGCCAACTGTCGAGCCGAGACAGTAAGCACTTCAAAATCATTGAGAGCAGCAGATGGTCTTACGTTAGATTAGAGAGCTTGTGATAAGGAAAGACACAGGTTTGATCGTTCTGGGAAACCTTACAGTAGGTGGCAAAACAAATCACTCTGCTGCTGAGCCAACTGCAACCCATCATTCATCCAGAGCTCCAGTGGCGCACAGATCAGTGTTTTTTTTATTTTTATCACAAGTCACAAACTTGCTTCAGAAGGCTTTTACATTCAACACAACAGTTAAGAGCCTTAAGCCTCGACCAGAGGAATCCTCTGGGTTACTTTAACACTGCAAAAAAAAAAAACTTTGGTAAAGTGGAAGAAAAAAAAGAGTTGTCCTGGACAAAAGGTTGAAACCGTTTGGCTACATGCACGATAAAACCTCTACCATATACATCAACAGTTACCTTACAGTGAAGATTCCCCCACAAGCTCAATGACTTTAAAATGAGCCCTCAGGAACTTTTCGGATCCTAGAGGTCACTGGTGAGCTTGAATGGTAAATTTCGTCTTTCAGAAAAGCCAATATTCTATGGATAAGAACTACAAGAAACATTAATTTAATTCCCCCAGGAGCATCTGTTTGCCACACACACAGCAGCTATTCAAAGAAAAGACAACAAGGCTTTCTCGTCAGTCCTGTAGCATTGCAACAAAAAACACAGTGGACAGAGTCACCATTGCTGAACAGCAGTAGGAATAACGGTCTAAAACTCCATGTAGGCCCGTGTTTACCTAAGAGATGAGCCCCGAAACAGTCATTCAACCGCTCACCTCTTTATCTTGTCATGAATATTCCTATAATCCTCTGGCCATTATCCCAGAGGCCACTTTTTAAGATGCCGGGTGTGGGCTTCTGAAGGTGGAAGAACTTTCGCCCAATAAGAAAGAGAGGGGAGCTTTTTCCATCCAATCCCCTCTTTCAAGGCCGTCTCTCGGCTGATCTCCACATGAAATGATATCTCATTCAGCCGCACTCTGCAGAGTTCCCTAAGCCTGCTATGGCCAAAGCGCTAGCAGAAGGAGGGCTGAACCACAAAGCCTTTAACTGACCAGTAATTAGACTGTGACAATGCCTGACCTGGCTGGACAAGTAGCAACTGCCGATGAAAGGGACAACAGACGAGAGAAAACGATAAGGGAGAATAAAGAGAGGGCAGTGTCATCTGCATCTAACATTAAGATAGAAAAAACAAAAACTCTTAGTATTGGAGTTAACCACTCTTGTAAAAAAAAAAAATAATAATAATAAAGCCGTTTTGAAAGAGTGGAAACGGGAAGATTTCAGCAGAGGATGCTCGGTGCCAAGATTGACATGGATTTAGCAAGCTGCTCCATACATTTTCTTTAGACAATCAAGCAGCAGCTAACTGTGTGGTCACTAGAAAGAGTGAGGGATAGATTTGGATTCCAGTCTCAACCTTCACACTTTTATATCACAAGACTGCCAGGGTCACTGTCAGCAGTTCCTTCTCTGAAAGCTGATCTGATAATGTAACAAACAGAAAAGCCTTATTCCTCAGCGTGCTGGCTGCTTGATTTGTCACAAAATCTGGATAGTCAAACCATAAATAACGGGTCATTGGAGACACGGACTAAGAGAGAGTGGAGATTTCGACGGCCCAAACGCCATTTCAATGACAGAGCAATGAATCAGCCCACACACTCATGGCTTCTATCTAGAAAACAGATGCATTGGAGACAACAGACCAACCTGGGAAAATACATACTGACATCTGAACAGGTCAAAGCATGGGGTCAAACAGAGGTCAGACTAAACAAAAGGCAAATGCAGGGGAAAATCCTTTCAAGAGATTCCTGTTTGGCTATGTAACACAGGTTTTATTGGAAAGCATCTGAACTACCAGACATTTCAGAGGATTTTAGTGCAGGGGGTTACAGAGACGAGGACTGGATATGCATTATGGACCAACCCTGATGGATCTGCCTGACTAGAAAACTACAAAAGCAATTGTAAATGATTATGTTGATGGAGTGGAGAACATATATTAGAAGTCACTTCCAATACCCATTCTTAAAAATGAACAAATTTGAGGCAGTAAGTAGACTTATGACATGATGTAATTTGCAAAGTCTTAAGTTTTCCCAGACTCACATTGGCTGTAAAATCCCATGCTAAGGGTAAGTGGTAATCAATCTTAGTAGTCACTGGAGCCTAGGGATATGAGGTTGATAGGTCTGGTTAAAAGTGAGATCCTGCTATAATCCCTCACAAACCGCCCCTCTGCTGAATCAAACACAGGTGTGTCGGTGAAGTTAACGTCTAATGCTGTACTTGTAAATAAGCACACAAAACAAACACTTCAGTTTCAAAATGAATCGCATTCATTGCGACCTGTTGATACCTCAGCCTGAATGGAAAGGATTTGTTTATAATCAACTTCTCTCAGTCCCTCCTTGACACAATGCTGACCCCAAACTAGCAGAACAAATAAGAAAGCAGAGAGCTAAGAGGTCAAGTCCCCCTGTCCCCTTGAGTCCCTCAGGTAAATACATGTTTCCAACCGCTTTGGACCCCACACACCAGCCATGATGTTGAAAAGACCACAAATTCACCAGGAATTTCTTAGAGTTCCTTTAGCAAAAGGCTTAATTTAGCCCTGAGGCTGCAGTCATTGGAGAGTTAACAGCATAGCAATTTTGAATAACCATCATGATAGCAGGATGGAAAAACATTTAACAGTGTCTCTCTATTTTTACCTCTATAGAATGAACTCGCAGAAAACATGCTCAGCCACAAAAAAAAATCGCATCAAACAAGATCCAAAGTATCTTCTCATCAATAAGAAAACAATAAATGAAGAAGGGGGTTACAGTCTCCTCCTAGGATTCTATGGTCGGGACATGAGAAGATTCCTACCTACAATAAATGTGTAAAATGTTTTCCAACAGATAAGGTCTGCATGCTTTCCTATTGCCTTGTTCTAAGCATTATTTGATGTGTGGTCTTTTTAAATTTCTGTGTGTTTTTTTGTAGCAGGAGTAGGAATGGATCCATATTGGCCACACCATTCTGGAAATATGCCGATAGAAACTTTGCCTATATTCCCCTCCCATTACACATCTTTTTCCATTTTTGCTCACACTTGCCCTCTCTCTTTTACTATATGGAAGATATTCAAAGGGATCACTTGCATAAGGTTTATAGGCTGACTCAAAACACTAATACTTGGAAGCTGATAACCAGTAATTTACTGTTACCAAAAGATTGCCAAACTGTATCTGATGTAAGAAAACAATAGATGTACCATCTCTGTGGTACATCTATCTACTCTATACATATAGCATATACAGTATATGAAGTATATCAGAAAGCAAGAAGACAGGTTGGGGATTGGGCAAAAGGCTAACAACTCTGTCCAGTTAAACATGATATGTTACAGAAACAGCAATGCTGCCCTACATATCTGGTAGGTAAGCAAGCTTAGTGAGCGAGTAATAATAATAATAATACATTTAATTTATAATGCACTTTACATTTGGATCAAATCTCAAAGTGCTATCACGAGACACTTGAGAAGATCATTTAAAAGAGAAACAAACACACATGGATAAGTACGGGGCTTATGAAACTATAGGAGGTATCAAAACAACAGTAGTAGGGAAAATATAGCAAAACCATGCTGCCTTTATAAACCTTTACAAATCTCATAGCAAAAAAAGGGCAAAAAAAGCAGTCACAACGAGGAAAAATGCAAAAGGTTTTGGGTGCCTTGCAATATAGGTATTAAGCTTGATCATATCAAAAATCAAGTAATCGCGTCCCTAATATGACAAAATCAGATGAAATGGAGGTTCGGTAATGTCATCTATGCTGGGGGTCATGAAAACTGTACATCTACCGTTTGTGTACTGTAAGGGAGGAGATCATTTATAACCAGCTTTGCAGCCGGACATTTTCCCAATCACTTGGAAAAACTACTAAGTCATCAATAAGCCCAGTTAGTTGACTGAGAAACTCTGGTAACTATTTCATTAATCAACATTAAGGTGAAAACAGAAAAGCAGAAGTGGGTTTTATAAGAAGAGCGAAAAAGCCGCAAAAGAAAAAGATTGGAGCTTAAAAGACAATAATGAAGTGTGTTTGATGGAGTTATGTGGAAAAATACAGGAACAGAAATAATGATTTAATACCATACTATCAGAAACAAAATGAACTTTTCAGTAGTTTGCGCTACAGTTGCTCTTCTATGGTGTTGGACAGCACAAGCTAGTTTTAACTTACCATGCGCATCATGAGCCATATATGCCCATAACTGGTTTACCAGTTGTCCTCCCTTGGTAGGTACTAAACTTTTAAATACCAGCAACACCCAACAAGACCCACTGCTCTGGTGATGCACTGACCCAGTCATTTAGCCATCACAATTTTGCTCTTGTTAAAGTTGCTAAGACCCTCACGCTTGCATTTTTCCTGCTTACAACGAAAAGTTTGAGGACAAAATGTTCACTTGCTGCACGATATATCCCATCCACTGATAGACGTAACTGTATCAAGATAATCAATGTTACTCTGACTTCACCTGTTGGTGGGTTTAATTCAGTTTAGGCAACTTTATTTATCCCCAAAGGGCAATTCATTTGCAGCTTTCCTATACCATACATTAAAGCTCATTAGAAAACCAGATACAGTTAAAATGTCAATGGAAACAGACCAAAAGGAATAGGACAGTAAAGGTACAAGTTAAAACAAATATAATCAATAAATAAAAACATTATATCTTATGAATAAATTTGTAAGATAATTACTTTACCCACGATTACTCTAAAATAACAGTAATTTAAAAATTAGTACTGTCTGTGTTTAGCAGCCTGTTAGCCTAAAGTTATGGCAAAAAACAAGGAAAAAAAGTTAATGAGGACAGAAAAAAAAGTTAATGATGATAGAAATAATGTCTTCACAAGCACAACAATTACAGCAACAGAAGCATTTGTACTTTGGATTAAAACTTGTCCTTATAAATCACACAGAAAACATGAACCAGCTGTAAATTCTGTGCACAAGCAAAGCAGGCAGATGTGAACACAACACCTAAGTCATCCATTACAAAGGTGCAGTTCTCACTGAGACCTCACTAATCTCTCTGGAGGAAGCATCTGAGGAGGAGGGGGGATAGATGAAAGGAACAGAAGTGAACGTGAGGCTGAGAGGGCATTCCGCTGAGCAAGCCCAGGCAACCAGAGGTTTATTGTATTCTGTTTCCACATGAGAGAAAGGAAAAGAGGAAAGTGACTTCATGTACAAACATGCAAACACTTCACACACTATCACTGTTCTTGGGAGAACCATCCGTTGACACCTTTAATTCCTTAACCCTCAAACAGCCTCAACACAAAAGCTTAAAACCCTAATTTTCTGCAAATTGTTGTGTTCGGTTGTTGCAACAACTCTACAGGGAAGAAGTGAACTTATTGTAAAAGGTTGTGTGGTGGCCAGGTGTTCATTTCAATCAGCCTTTCCAAAACACGTGCCAGCAACTTGCAGAGCGTGGGATCTTAAAACTGCAACTAATGTAATGTAAAGAAGGTACAGCATATGAATTTTTTTTTCTTCTTTTTTTCAAATTTAAATCACGGGTCATCTAATTGATACCAGTATACCAGAATAATTACTGCTATCTGCTGAAGAAACGTCATATTTTACACCTGTTCAGTCACTAAGCAATTTTAACGTATTGTTTAGGCATTGCAAGTCACATTCATAAACTTCTTAAATAAATTTAGAATGTGAAGGATTTAGTGAGGGGGATTTATACCGCAACTAATTAAACAGTGCTCAACTCATACTCCCTTTCCTATTGTGTAAAGGAACCTACAGTCATTGCTGAAAATGTGTTAAGTGCTAAATTATTCTTTCTGGACTGCTATAATAAATAGCAGTGGAATATGGTGGATTCATGGTAATAAAGAATAAAGTGAAATCTAAAACTGTCGGAATACAAAAATGTTTTTTAAGATACCAAAAGCCTCGATATTAACACAATCATTGTCATAAATGACAAATTTGCCATATATTAGACAGTTGTAAAATTGAAACCAGCTTCCTTATGTAGTGTATGTCCTCTTTCTGTTGCCATAACAGCTCAACGATGCACCGTTTTCGGACAGAATTCTATCAGAACCAGCATTCTTCTTTGCATAAATTTGTGCTACACTTGCTCTTCAATGGGATCGGACAAGACAAGCTAGCACTCACTTCCCAAACACATCACAGAGCCAATAAACCTGTCACGGGTTCACCAATTGCCTTCACCAAGACCACTTTGGTTAGGTACTTTTGATTGCAGACCCGGAACAACAAACAAAACCTTCAGTTTTGGAGATGATCTGACCCAGTTGACAAGCCATCATAATTTGGCCCATGTCAAAGTCGCTTTAATCCTTACGCTTGCCCATTTCCCTGCTTCCATCAAATTTACCTTTAAGACAAAAACTTCACTTTCTGCCTGATACATCTCACCAACTGACGAAAGTCTTGACAAAATAATCAATGTTATTCTGACCTCACCCGTCAGTGGTTTTGATGTGTGGCTGACCAGTATTGGATATTCCCTAACATTATAAGGTGACATTGTAGTGAGACCTCAGAAGTTAGAATACCACACAATGGCACCCACACTTTATGTCAATGGTCAGCACTTATGTTATAGCTGATCAGTGCAAATAACCAAATGGTACAGTCCTGATTTATATTCACGAGTATTAATAGCCTGTAAGTTTATAAAATATCATTTTACTTTCAGCAATTTGTATATGAATGGAAACATGGGGTATGGTGCTCATTCTCAAATTTGGCAATACATTACAGAACACTCACGTAAACATATTTTCTGCGAGGAGCAATGAAGCAGTTAAGTGCCATCCAAGTAGACTCCTGAAAGGCCTGAAAATGAACATTGGGCTTTTCTCCAAAAGTGTCACTGTCAATACAGCTGGTGGGGCAAACACTGACAGACACACATATCTGAGCAATGTTCACAACTCATTAATTGAGGTTTCACAACCTGCTACAAGTAGAGGAAAATCGAGCTGGACAACAGGCTGCCCCTGGGAGCACAATTATGCCTTTGTTAAGTGTGATTATCCTGTCTCCAAACTTCTATCTTGTCCCTCTTTTCCCTACTCTCTACTATTTTCTATAGGTAAAGGATAGGCATCAAGATACAGTTCATATTGAAAGCCAGTTCTAAACTGTCCAATACATAACAATCATGCCTACAAGCCTTTCAATTCCATTCACTGATAATAGCATGCTTTTCTTTGTTTGTACATTGCAAAACAATGAAATCAAACGTGAGATTCTACCTACGGGGTGAGCCATTCATCAAGCACCATTAGTTTTGTCATATTACACTTTGTGGTGACGTCAAAATGATTGAATAAATCTGTGTGATTGCCTCGTGGTATTACTACCATGGCCAGAAGACTTCTTCCACACACATATTTTAGACTTTCTCTGAATCTCACCAGCTTCTTAGATTGGAACTGGAATATCCAGCCAGCATTTTCAGATACCTGCACTCAACTGAATTATGTGTAGGACATTCAATTGTGTAATTGACCAATCCCAATCATTCCTGATAATAAAGAATGAACATAGAAATCATGCATATACCACAATCCTCTGGAAACTGCTACTTCACATTGCATTAACAGGACATATGAAAGAATTGGCAGATTAGATATGCAGCAACACTTTAGAGGGAACTTTTAGGGCCAAACAAGTGAAAAAATTTGTGCGGATACAATTTCTGGGCACAATCTGTGGCTCAGAACACTATCAATCGCCCAGAGGCTTGCTACTTGAGGTGTATCACAAGAGCAGCCCATCAGTCATCACCCTAATCTGGTGGACCAATACCTACACAAAATCTAGGCTGTACAACACAGCTGGCCGATGCAAAGTATCTGAAAGCTAATGACCAATTTCCTCCACTGACCCACAAACTCAAGCTGATAGACTGACAAGCTAAAACTATGAAACATACATTTTCTGTTTACCAAAGGAAAGGAATATGACATCACCATAAAATGAGGGCTAAGATGCACAGGACGGTATATCTTTTAGAGTATTGCATTAATGCAGTTAGGAGCTTAGATAAAGTGTGTTAGCTGCTTGTATTGAAAAAGATGCATTAAGAAAAATATCGAATTAGCAAAACAAACATAAGATAAAAACCCATTAGATTTAGTAATTTTTTTTTATGAAACAATCTACTAAGCAGCCTTTGAAGTCACTAAAATCACTAATAAAATTAGATTAACAAGAAGGTTTATGTGCAAGACATCAAGAGCCTGTGTGGGGTCATGGTACACAGGTGAGTTTCCCCCCTAAAGATCTCCTGACAAATTCCAACCACATTACCACATTTATCAGGGAATCTTTGGTGATTGGAAATAGAAATATTCCAAATGTTCAGGAAGATTTGGGATTGACAAGCCTTATTGGATTTGCAAGGCTGGACAGGCCTGGGCATTCCTCAGAGTGTGTGGGATGTAGAGAGGACTGTATGTGTTCTCTCTTCTCTTGCCTCCCCCCTAGGCCGGCAACACAAAATTTGACTTCACTGGAGAGGAACTGAAAACAACCCAATGCAAAATGTTCTAACATATATTTATATTCTTTAAACTACATTTATCGGTGCAGTAAAATTTTTTAAAGTAATAATTTTAATTGATTAATTTGAATTAAATCACGTGATATTGAATTGGTTCAAAGAGTCGTATACTCGTGCATGTGAAGATACAGTGTTTAGGCCGTATTAGAGGCCTTTTGGTTCTAGATGCTTGAATTGATTGGAGCAACACTACACTTTTCTCTATTGCTCAACTTAATTTGATTTTTCCTGTATGTACTGTCATGATTGGGAAAATTGTACGTGTACATGTATGGAAGCATGTTACAATAAATATCTTCCTATATAAATGCACAATAGGGTTCCTCTTTGATGTAGGACAGGGGAACTTGCACGTCATTTTACTTAATAGAAGGGAGGGAAAAAGTAATTTAAGTACTGAGCATGTTTTCTTAGGGCGATTACTTTTCCCATCACATCTATTGGCCTTCACAGCAGAAGTCCTTTATCAGTATTAAGAAAGCCAATAATAAGAGGTAAACAATAAAGACTGGCTGCACTTTAGGAACCCGAATATGGATATAGGGTTAATGTTTGAATGACTTAAGCCCCAGCATCGACCATCAGTTAGACTGTGCATATAAAGGCCAAGGGTATCTTGCAGGTGCAGGAAATAGTATAATGAGGCTTCACAGGAACTTCATCACTTCAATACGTTGGCAGGGTCAGAAATATTGCAAATGCATGTATCATAAGGCCAGGTATTACAAAAATTTGAAGAACACTTTCTCACCTCTTTGGATATAATAAACAACTGTATTTAAGATCAATGAAAACAAACAAGTTAAAATTATTTACCGAGAATTTCCAATTATAGGTCCTTGTGAGTAACATATAAACACACGTTCAGAATGTCATTCAGTGTGCTATGATAAGAAATATATTAACAAACTGCGAGTGGGATGGACATGTTACCCTTACATGTTACCAAGGAATTTTTCTTCTATATGGCAGGACTTGTTTCTATATTGTTGCAGGACACTCACGCTCTGGATAAACTGCTATTAAAAAACTGTAAAACTCGCTTAGAAAGAAAATACTGATACTTTTGAAACTGACAAATAAAGGTCAAGAAACTGAGGCTTTCATGAATTAAGTATTTACTTCTTATTAATGTATTCCTGTCTTCATCCCTAAAAGTTAGAAATACCAGTAATTCCAGGTGTTTTTTGTATCCATTGGCGTGAATGTGTGTGTGTGGTATCAGTGTAACTTATGGTAGTTTATACAGGTGTACAGAAAAAAGCAAAATGCTTTTTTAGCCATGTAAATAGCAAAAATTACTGCAGATTTACAGCCTCTTAATCTAAAATACTTATTTGCACAGAACAAGATTCTTCAAGTTTCCCCACAGATTATGTATGGGAGAAAGGAGTTCACTGGTAAACTGCTATGATAGCCTCACCACTAAGGGATTCTAGCTTGAATCCTAAACACGCTGGGTGAGATAATTCAAGAAATTCTAAGGTATATCATCCTGTCAGGGTGTGATAATCTTCACATTGATTTTATATAGATAAAATCTAGACTTAGTGTATGGTGTTCAGATAAACATTGAAAGACCAGCCAATATGTACAGGTTGGATTCTGTGGCATGGTCTAAGAAATGTAAAAGCATGAAATATTAAGGATAAATATCACTAAAGTAAGGTAGTTATAAAAAAGTTATTTATGTTGTCCCCAATAATTCAAATGATTATTAATTACATACCTGAGACAGAGTTCAGTTTTCAGAATAAGAAGGAAATGCTTTCCTATACTATTAACTCACAAAATGAATGTACATAGTTTTGTGAAAAATTTGTTATATTTTTGAGTTGTGCCAGGGAAACACCCATCTGAGACAAATCCCACTCACAAAATGAGTTGAAGCAAAATCTGCAAGCATAGACAAGAAAATATAGACAAGAAAATATATATAACTGATTTGAATTCCTACATAATAAAAGGCACCACCTCAGTATTTGGTTGTTCTCTGTAGAAGATTTAAAATTTTGAGTAGTAGTACATCTGAGCAGTCGTTCGTCAACCAGGACACCAGGGTTTCAGATCCACCCCTGACGCAACTTGCCGTGTGTTTTTGAGCGAGACCCCTGAAACCTCAGCCCTAAATTTCAGGTTGTACTGCATGTATGTATGTATGTATGTATGTATGTACTGTGTAAAATGTGATAAATAAAGGAAAGATTATTATTATCTGCTCCGGGAAAAAAAAAGTATGGTTCAACAAATTCCGATATCACCCTCCTCATTTTTATTCACGGATTTTAGACCCCTTTTATTATATTTATGATTAAAAACATTTTACCAAGTTCAGCGAGATGTTATTTGGGAATTTCTAAGGTAATGTAATTTTAATGTATTATTTACTGTATTCGATAAATTATAAACTATCTATGAAAGAGTAACAGTCAGCATGCTCTGGTCTGTTTGTTCTTGTGTACGGGATGTCACCATGAACCGTTACGTAAAGCACAGTACTTTGAATAAGTTTGCATACTAGACTCTCAGCATTACTCCTTAACATATGGGATATTGTTACCAAAGTCTAACAGGCACCTTAAAGTCAATTGCCAGTTGATGTCACAAGTTATTTTATAAGTCTGATGGTCTAAAGTGAATGACTACTGCCATTTCATTCTAGTCTATTCAACTTAAGTTCCTTTATCACTACTGCCACCTGCTGACACCTTCAACATTTTCTAGAAATAACTATTTACTAAATGCAATATACCCAAACTTGCCATTAAATATGACAATCAATGGGACCAGCTGACAGTGAGAAACTGTCTTATTTTTAATTCTTTACTCTGGGCCTTCAGGTGTTTGTTTCTGTTATATTTGCGCCTGTAACTTCTTGTGTGTCTTACTGAGATCCTCAGCAAGCTGGACACGGCGGCCAGTGATGAGCTGGGTCTTTTTTTCCATATCTTCCCCAAAGTCATCCAATACTTCCTTCACATTTTTCTCCAACCGGCGCACTAAAAAAAAAGAAGGAAAGAAGAAGAAAACAAAGCATACAAATCAGTATTCAATCCAACAACAATGCATCAAATTTTCCTCCATATGTTTCTATTGAATGATTTGATCAAAGAAAAACCCCATCACCCAAGTGGTTGGAAAAAAGTATCAATGTCTTTAACAATAGGTATGTGTTCACTGGTAATAGGCTCAATTTAATGATTGAATAGCAATCAATAAGTTGGAAAAAAACGTTAGCAAAATTTCAGTCAGGAATACCACTTCTTTGCACATGGTCCACATCACATGCATTCTTTCTCTTTTCATCTAATATAGTTATGTCAAGTTGCTTCTTCAATCATCTGTTCACTATTTAAATATGCTCTTTCTGCTCTCATTGCAGTTCGGCATTGATGAGGAACCCACCTCCACTCATTCACTACTTTAACCCTGGAACACCTGGTCATCTCTAATCAAATCCTGAGATCAAATGTTTTCCATCTTGAACTTATTTCAGCATCAAACTCCATAACTAAATGGCCTCCCTTAACAATTTACTTGCCTAGGTCTATGCACCAAAGAGCGGACGGTATGTTCACAATAAATATAATATTAATTAAATTCTTACATTCATCATTGTTCCTCTTATTAGTCCCACCTGACTAAAACAAATGTTGGGTATATTATATCACCGAGCTCAGGTCAGCAGTGATGCTTTCCCCGAGAATTGTTCCAAATTCTTACCTTCAGTGTTGGTGAGCTGCTGTCGGAGAGTGTTGGCGGTGATGGCTAGCATCCTCTGGATCCTCCAGAACAGTACGACATCATTGCACTCCAACTGGATAAAACGTGCAAGCACGCACCGTAGATTTTCACACAGTGAGGTTAATTATAATTGAAAAAAAGTTGGATAAGGAAAACAATCCACGCTTTGTTCTTACCTCCGAGTCAACGAAGTGTCTCTGGTAGTAGTAGAATCCTCTCTTGCAGAGGTTACAGTGGGACAGCGAATTCTGCAAGAAGTGTCTGCGGTACAGTTGGTGCCAGGTGTCCTTGATCTGATGTGGCAAGAATATCAGTTCATTAGCAGTTAATGCAAGTGAGATAGAGGCTGTGCTTAATTGCATATAAGTCTCTTGGTTGTGAGGCGTTTTCCAGTTTTAATCACATTGAGGCATTTTGCCACTGCCGCTGCGATGTGTGTTTCAGATTCCGTTATGTCATTCGGCTCCTGCAAAGTGTGTGCAGGATTCAGAAACCATGACAAATCCTATACATGTAACAGTATATATTATTAGTCACACCTTTAGGAGTACTCCAGGTAGAATATTCAGGTTTTAAAAATCGGAATAAGGTCTTATCCCGGCCACAAGACTGGTATATGCTTAGATGCTCCAACAAAGACATACTCCAAAAAAAACAATGATAACTGGGATACGGGCGTTCAAGTAAAGAGGGTCAATATGAACCAGTGTAAATATGCTATGAAGATGTTGTTAAACTTAGTATGCTTATATCCCAAACGTGAAAAAGATTATTCAAGCTGAACATCAATGACCAACGGAATTTCAATACCATCGGTATTTATGACAAACTTTTTTGTCATACTTCTTATTTAGAAAACAAGAGATGTAGCAAATGTGGATCTCACCAGCACAGGGTCTACTTCAACCCCTCGCCCCTCCAGATTCTTTCTCACAGTGGTGACTTCGTCATTGGCCAAGTATGCTGTGTGGTCATCGTGTAGTTTCAGCAAGCGCTCCAGTTCATTTTTTGTTTCATTTCGAATGTGCTAAAATGTCAAAGGCAATGAGGTGAGCATTGTTCCCATGGTGACGAAAGGGTGTTCGATGAACATAATTATTAAATGCATTACATCAGTATGTATCATGATGTTATAATTAAAAAAATATACTGAGGTTCAGCAATAATGTGATAAACTAGTATTATAATAATAATAATACATTTAATCTAACCAGTGTCTTATAATCTTTCCACTTCCAAGTCTCTGTGAAACCTTTAACAAGAAATAATCAATTTACACTCTTGAATTTTGAGACCCATTGAACTCTTACCTGTTCTGGTGTCCGATTCTTCCAGTTAAGCCACCTCTGTTTCCAGTCTGGACCAACCATATCTCTAATTACTGACTCATCTACAAGAGAAAAACAAGGACAGAAGATATGACAATGATTACATGACCAAAAAGATTAGTACGCACATCAATCCACAGTATTTCTTACATTCTAATAGCCAAACAAAATATATATATGTTAGCCTCTATTGAAAATGCACCAAACAAGGCTACCACTTCCAACAATCTAATCACTGATTTGAGTCTTTGTTTTAACTATTTTTTTTAATAAGCAATAAATCACCTTGAACCGTATATACACAAACATTTCTATAAATATTATTAAAAACAGCAACCACATACTGTCTTTAAGGCGGGACTGTAAGGTTTCCTCCATGAACTGGATGGCTGCATCCCACTGGGGCTTGTCTGTAATAGAACGATCTTCTAGGGTATTATGCTGGATTACTCTCTAAAGAAAAGATAGGCACAGGGAAAAAATAAAATCTATTCATTGTAATCATGATGCAAATGCAAAAATAGTACTTATTTTGCTGAACTATAGCATAATTGGTTACTTTAATCAAATTAAGCAAGATACATAAATATAAAATGGTGTGTGTATTTTTCTCTGAATCCCTCCAGGGAAAATTGATTTAAATGCGTTTACCAGACTGTCCATGGCACTCTCATTCCACTTGTGCCTCTTGATGCTCTCGTCTTTAACGGCCTCCTTCAACTTGTCAAAAATGTCATCCTGGTCTTTGCCTTTGTATTCAGCCATGAAGCGTGCAAACTCTTCCTGCAGTGTCTCCCAGGCAACCTAAAAAGAAGCCAAATATAGTGGAGAAAGAAAAGATTCCACTGTCATTATGCAACTGTCTGATTGACTATTTCAACATTCCCAGTTTTTGGGACATATGGTACTTCAAATCAGACTCATGAAAAGGTTTAGAATCAAAAAGGTTGTTGTATCAGCAGGCAGTCAATTTAGCTGATCTGATTTTCTAAGTTTGCTGCGATTTCAAGTAATTGACACAATCTTAAACATGCTATATTGGATTATGAAAATTTGTAAATAAGCTGGTTACGATACCTCCAGTGCTTTATGAGGCAACTGCTTGTCAGTCCATTGCTTCAGCTTTATGTCTACAGTTGTGTTAAAGGTACCAGAGTCCATTGATTGAGCAGCAGGCAGGTATATGTTCTCAATCACATGGGTGGAGACACGTTCCCACAGCTTCTTCTGCAAGATGGACTCCCTGGGAAAGAAAAATTAAGTGAAATACTTAAAATAGTGGGGAGAAAAATCATCTTAATTAGCATCTACAGCCGTTATAATTTTGGTATTGTGTCCTGGCGTCGTGATATTCTGTAGGGGCTTCCAGGTGAAATCAGTGTAATGACTCCTCGAGGTACGAAACCAAGGCGTGAAGAGGGATTATTATTTACTAAGCAGTTAAGTCAGTGCTGCTGCAATTGCACTTGACTGTAGATTCCACTACAGCTGCCGCCAGACCCTGTTATTATCTACCTGCTTCCTCTCTCTCGCTCCATTTCTATTTCCTTCTCCCAGTGTCTCTGTGGCAATGGAACAGAATCCTTCTTTAGACCCATTAGACCAAAACAGCATTGAGCCTCTCTCATTTTTCATAAGAGTATGCTCATATTTCATTAAGTTCTTTTGTTTGTGCTAGCGTGCCTCACTGTCAATAAATGCCATCTCCAATAGTGCTGGCTGGCTAGCTAACAGGGCCACCCCTGTTTTCATCTATGGGCCATTCATCGGAGCATTGATCTGAGAGAACTGATGGCACTTACACAGGGGACGACCACAACACGGTACATACATCTCATTTAGCAAGGTTTTCCTCATTGTTGGGAAGGTATAATAATACATTTATGCACAGACAAAAACAGACTGAGATAGACCTGCAGTTTGCTGTTAAATAGTTTTTCACTGATGTAAGCTTGAATGCAGGAGCAGTGTAGTCACATGATCTAATTGAATTAGCCAAAGACAAAAATTTGCATAGTTCAGTCCCAATAAGGTTGTTAGTCATTAACATCAAGATAATCCATTGAGTGGATAAACACTTCTAAAATTGAAATGCTTGACGTAACATCCCACCAAACCAAAGGAGAAAACACTTAAAATAATAAATAATAATAAAAATTAAAAATCTTCTACTTGATTAATTTCCAGATTTAAATTCCCTCTAGCTAAAGCTCAAAATAAATGTATGTAATCAGACGTCACATACTACTCCATATTTGTTTCTGAATGTTCTTGATAAACATTCAAATATTATTAAAACTTTTGACCTTTCTAAGACATACACAATAACTTATGGATTAATGAACCATAAATATGAGCTAACATTTGACTTACCAGTGTTGTGGCGTCACTTGACTCAAACTTATAACTTCATCCAAGATTTCATTTTTGGCCTTTTCAAAAAGTTCATTCTGCAAAGAGACATTTAACATTGTAATTGCCATTATAAGTCTTTGAAGAGCTTTCATTGAGTGCAACTGCTTTATCTGTTCTTTTATGAAAATCTTGCCTTATCTTGGCCCGAACATTTTTGTTTACATAAAAAATACTGTGAGAAAAGTCAAAATGAATAATGCTTTATTTAAATGTAATGCTTTTGTAGAAGTTTGTGATTCTCACCCTATCCAGCTCCCTCAAACGAGGATAGTTGTTCTTCCATTCTGTTTCAAGGTTGAACCGAGAGGCTGGGGGGGGGGCGGGGCGGAGGACAGTGAAAATGAATATTAATTCAAAACACTTTTAATTTGAACTATATCAACCTTTAAATGTATACAAAAGTCAAATTAGAATTGTTAAATAATGGTTACAACACAAAGCCTTCTAAAAACCTAACCTATTACATTGAAAGTTCTTCATTAATTGCTCATTCTCAAGATGGGATGAAAAACATTCATTGTATGTCGCTATTGCCTTTTAGACATTTTATGTTCTGCTCCACTGTATAGTAATTTTCCATAATCAAAATGTATTGAGTATAGAGGGACTGGGCCTGCTTTGTTTCAACCTGCTATGATATAAAGGCAGCTTTCAGACTTGTAATGGTGCCTTATCCTTTAATAAAAGTGGGTAAGTACACAATCACTGTCTAAACTGGTCTCTTGGGAGGCAAAGCGATGGATTGAACCAATCACACGCTCTTTATCAAAATTCAGAGTTTTAGTCCTTGTATATGTAGACAGACACACACACACGAACACGTGCACAGACACAAGCCTGCTGTCCCTATACACATTGGAGATTAGGCTAATTGCCGGGTTGTGGGGCCACTGTGGCGCCAAGCACAGAGGATGGAGGCCGGCTGTGTGTGATGGGATATGGATCGATACATCACACAATAGGCCATTGGGAACTGCAGTGCCCAAGCTATAAATCTCTCGTGCTGTTAGTGATGGACTTGTGAATGTCTAGACTAATTGCAGTTGGGGAGAAGAACCGTACAAAGGTTAGGTAAGTGAAGTAAGAGGCTCAGAAGATAACAGGAATAGCAATTCTTTTCATATATTTAATAGATATAATGTCCGTTCACACAATTAGAACATGCCTATGACTGTACAAGGTGTTATATATAAACATTGCAGAGTAATACCTTTGAAGACATCAGCCTGCTGCTCTACAGACTCCCTGACCATCTTCCAGAAGCAGTCAGAGACAGCCAGACTTAAATTCTTTGTGGTAACCTGATGGGCCTTCAGCATGCCGTCCCTTGTTGCACACATACATATATTCATCGTAAACTTTAAATAAATGCATTTGATGAAGCATCCAAATTCAATGAAGTGGGTAAAATTTACCTCAATAATCTGGAATTCTGGAAGAATTCTTCTTCATAGTCTTTAATTGAGTCTATGCTTTCACCGCTGCTCCCTGCAAATAAGCAGACAGCGGTTCACCTTGAGTATATAACCGTTCAGTTTGTGTTCACGCATTTATTATGACAAGGTTTCTTTTTAAATAATATAATTGTAAAAACCAAGACGGCTTTCCAACTAGTTCTATGATTACCACAAATGTCATGACAAAATGATAGTGAATGAGGACAAGATCATGACTTGAAGTTAAATGTAAAATGATGAATTATTTTTTAGTAAATGTTACCTTTTCCTGTGACTACAGCAAAGTAACCCAGGGCTTTCATGGGAAACAGCTTGCCTTCCACTATTTGTTGGATCTAAAGGATAAAATGTAACATAGAAAGACTAAGACTCACACCAGTCAACTTTTAGCACAAACATTGCTAATAGAGCATCGAGTTAAAATAAAACATTTCAAGGTCCATCTAATGCAGCAGTTGTATGTATCAATCACAGAGGCTTAAACTTACACCAATGGTGTCAACAAATATTCCAATGCAACTTCTCTCTTAATAAAATTCAGTGATTGGCTAATTGTGTTTGATGATCATCTTTAAAGAAGCAGTAGACTGATCCATTTTCTATTGACAATAAATATGATTAAATAATTGAATAGGAGCTGAGGGATTCATAGTTGGTATTATCCTTTACATATGAAGTAAGAAGTCTTACTCTACTCGGGCTGGCCAGGTTCTTTTCAGCCAAGTCCACCTTGGTGAGGACAAAGATGGTCCTCTTCCCCTGGGGATCCATCTGGCTAACCAAGTCTGTTACAATGCTCCGCTCTGCATCCACACTGCCATCTGCAGACAACCAAGTAAGATTACAGGAGAGATAACATTACATTAAAACTGGGTACTGGTTCAAGATGTATTGGATACATCTTTCATCATTTATGGCACTATAATATTGTAACCTCTTTGTTTGGACATGTACTTTGTATCTTATTTCAATAGAAAACAATCAGTATTGTTTAGAAATTGATGACAAACACCAATCAGCCACAACATTTAAACCAGTTCTATCATGGCTGATAAGTGTATAACAACAACATAGCTCATGGAAAACAATTAACAATATCCTTGGAGGGTATTAGATGGAACAGGCTTAGTGGAGCTGGTTATGTCTGAGATGAGGGAAACTTGGGGTTTTCCGTTCCAGAAAGCGAGATAAGTTAAGCTCCGAGTCAGTTACTGCGGTAACTCTCATTTATTACATTAATAGATTGACGTTGGGAAAGGACTGAGATACCCAGATTATGTTCTTTTATTCCTTGATTTATCAGGGTGGGATCTCTAAGCTCTAAGAAATACTTTTATTTTTTTTAATTAAAATTAAAAATTAAAAAGTAAAATTTCTCCAGCGAGTTCTGTGTCCTCCCAGGATTAAATCTGTATTTGTGTTTTATTTTCAGCTTTCTTGACTGCAATCCGCCACCATGTCACACATAACATTGTGAGAAAATACTGTAAAACTAGCAGATACATTCACTCAGGGAGAAATTCCCTCCCACATCAGTTTTCACTCCTTCTCTAATGACGCTGAAACTTTCCTGCTTAATCAGTGTCTCACTGGTTGGCAAGGATGATGGGCTTTGATCGTCCTCGTGCATGATTTTGACTCAGAGTTAACTATCTCAGAATTGACTGAACCAACTCATTAGCGGTCCTGAAACCGGAAATCCTAATTTTCTCAGCTCAGGTTGGTCAAGCCAGAGACCAGGGATAAGCTCAGAGCTTAACTATGACAAATGTTGTGAAGAAATCACCCTGAATGCAGAGGATTATTGCATTGGGGTTCTGCATGTAGGCCTTGCTGATGCTGAAGATGGTTTCCTTAGTATCTGATGCCATGCCTGCAGTCACAGTCTTAAAAAGAAAGACACAAAAAAAACTTTTAAAAGACTATATGTGAAGGCAGTTATGGCAATGGCTCAAAAACGTATAGATTGTGCATGTTAACAAATATGCATTCAGATTCATCATTAAACAGTACATGAAAAAATAAAAATAAAATGAAAACTTTAACAAATAATGAAACAGTGAAAAAAACAAAACAGCACATGTATTTGCATTTCAAAACATATCAACTAGAGTCATTGACATTCCCACCTTAATAAATTCAAAAATGCAAACTTACACTGATGACACCAGGTAAGTCGACAAGCACCATCCTCTGGATTCCGGGGCCTTTCACACTCAAAGATATTGTCTGTCATGCAAACAAATTTACATCATTATTCCATTAAATATTCTAGAAGTAAATCAAAAAATCTTAAGTGGGCATTACTAAATGTCAAACCTCCGAGCTAACTGTGTGTCCCTCCTTCACACTCTTCCTCATTCTCAGCTCAATCTCGTGCCTCAGAGCAGCCAGCTGCAGGACAGAGGAAAAGATTAAAGATAATGACGAAAAAGATAAAGTTGTTGCTAAAATTTGTTATGTGGATAAAGTGAAGGACTCTGTGACTTACATCTTCTTCCTTGGTAAGGTCAAATTCCCGCCCACTGTCCTTAAACATGGCCACGTGGTGGGGGCCTTCACTTAGTGTTACCTGCAGACACAGTGATGTATAGGTAAATAATAGAAATTGATCCAGTCTTTGTTTCTACATATTTTCCACTCCAAAAATATCTTACTTAGAAATTCTGGGGGGCAATAACTATAAATTGTAATATTTTATGGACATGTCATAACCACTAATTATGACAAAACATTTAGTGAAAATTAATGGATTAATCTTCTGTTTTTTCTGTTATCCACTCTGGCTCCAGATACCTTGACAGGAGAGCGTGTCATCATCTCTCCTGAGCCCCTGGGGAAGATCCTGGCCTGGGCTATCATTTCAAGCACACTGGTCTTTCCAGCGCTCTGATCACCGACCACAACCACCTAAGTAGAAGAGATGGAAATAGGTAAGTGCGTGTAAAAATACAGCCAATGGCATAAGGATGAAGGAAAAAAAGAAATGAGATATAAAGTTATCATGGCTCAAGAAAAATATATTTTTGAGCCATATATAAATTAATATATAATTAATTTATATATTAATTAAATTCCTTGTCATTATGGAGTATTGTGTGTCGAATTTTGAGGAAAAATTTAATTTAATCCATTTTGCAATAAGGCTGTATCATAAGAAAATGTGGAAAACGTGAAGCGCTGTGAATGCTTTTCAGATACACTGTAAATATATATATATTAAACATTCATTTAAACTAGGATAATGGTACATTCTGGATATTAACATGTTCAAGAAACATTTATAATGGATACAAAAAACTAACGAAGAAATTAATCAGTTTAACAAAAGAAGAATAAAGAGCCTTTTTGTTACAACTATGTTTGATTGCTCCTTACCCTGGGTAAGTGGTCCTGGGTGTTGTAGTTCGCATCGTAGTCAGAAAGGATGTCCAGAACTTCAGAATACAAGTCAATAAGGGATTTCTACACAAGGGAAAACAACTGTCATGAACAGAAATTAATTCAACATTACAGGCACCGAAGTAATTTCGGAAAATATTTCTATGTATGTATTCTGTCTACCATTGTCATGTTTGATAAAACAATCTAATTGAAAATTAAATACATTTTAATTGTCTGTTAATGTGTATTTTGTATTTATTTTTAGGCATATGTGTTGATAACTATGACCCACCTTCACTTTCCTTTGGTGAATGCCCTTATCATCTTTTTGCAGCACCACTTTCCTTAACTCCTTATTCTCCTTCTCCAGTCTCTCCAGCATGCGCTGATATTTCATCTGAGCGAAAGATGGTAAGACACAATCAATAACCAGAATCGGAAAAATGTCACATTAAAGAGAACACTTTTGCTGAAACCAGGTGATATTTAATCTAGCGGTGCAATGGTAGAGGGACAATGTAATGTAGCTATCTAGGTAGTTATAGCAAAGTATTAACTGATTTTAGTGTCAGTGTAGTTTTAGGGAATCACTTTTACGAAAGTATTGAGCATTTGTATTAGATTCATATGTTCAGACACACACACACACACACACACGAGAAGTAAAACAATCTTTGTATTACCTGTGTGCGGAGCAGCTCCTCTTGCATTTGGTCTATCCGTTCTTTGTCTGTTGACTATAGGTTGCAGTAGAACAGAAAGAGGAAGCAGCAATAAAGTCAATTAATTAATATTTTGTTTTGAAAGCACGCACAGGCATAAAGTAGCACCAGCACCACAAAGGAAGATTTCATGCACACTGTATTTCAAAGACCATCACTGTTAAGAGTCAAGTTAATTCCTACAGAAAGGAACAAAAATCTGATGTCCGGCAGACACTTGTGATTCTTTCAGAAGTGTCTGCCACAGCTTTCATAGGCAAGCTATTGATTCACAATTAGGCAAAAATCACACAATGAGCTCCCAAAAATATGGCTGATTATAACCATTAAATCATTCAGGCACTGTAATTGGATTTTTTCGGAATTATACAAAACTCATGTAAATTTACCTCAGACATTTAAATCATGTTTGTTAGGATGAAAGACAGAACAAAAATCAGCAAACATATCACACAGGAACAAATGGGATTGGCAGAAATGTATCCAACGGGAAGTCACACCAAACTTCTTTATCAAATCCTACACTTCACCACGCAGACAACAGGTATGCTACAGATTCCTGTCAAGCTTAATGCGCCAATCGTAACATTTTCACTCTTCCGAGGAGATGTCACTATGCATCAAAAAAAACTGTCCATAGCCTTAGACTTATATCTTGATGTTGATGGGTCATTCACTGTCCTTTCAAAATGTGCAGCTCGCATCATGCTATGGGTTGGCAATTCCCTCCATGCAGTTTTCAAACATGATGCACTGCTGCAGGCTTACCGTTGTTTACATGAAAAGGTGAGCTGTGCTTGGGGATCCAGGTTATAAAAATCCATGCATACCCTCCCCTCACAGTTGAATGGCAGAGCAAGACGCACAGCCAGAGAGACTATGGTGTGATCCGTGGAGTATACTGGGTGTTATAGGAGTGAGACTGAAGTTTTTCTGCACTATAATTATTATAAGGTTAGTTTAAAGGTAGCAATGATATCTTAAAGCTGTTGGCTAAATTATTTAGCCTGTTGCTTTTAATTTAAGATATTGCTGTCTAAAAATGAATCATGATTTTGAAAGAAAAAAAGGGAGAATTTTCATCCTAAGAAATAATGCATTTATTACATGGCCCCACCAGTGTAAATTTTTCATGTGTTAGTAAATTAATTAGCTGCTATTACTGAGGTTGTGTCCTAACCCTAATATCTGCATATTCAATTCCTTTATAAAAGAAATTTAAATTTTCAGCTCTACTATTGTATGGACATTATTTAAAAGCATTTTTTTTTCTTTTCATCTTTCTGCTGTTGTAGTGTTGAAATGTCCTCGAAATGCATGTTAATAAGTCACAGAAACTGTTTGATGTCCTTCCAGGTGTGAAAAGCACACTTGGGAATACATCAACTACACTCATTAGTGACGCTCGTAGTGTTTACAGGTGTAACAGAACTGACATTATTTTTAATCAATGTGGGCAGCGGAACATTGTTTTTAAGCTGGTGTTAAACTTCTATATTATTTTGTCACATAAACTAATAAAAATGGAATTGCCGTACAATATGTGTTACACTATTACTCTGCAGCTTTAATCTTTAAATTGATTTGATAGGGCGGATCTGAATAGGGTGGGACCTTCACCTTGCGTTTCTGATGAGGGGGGCTGTGGTTCGGAGGCGGACTGGGAGCAGGCTCTGGCGGTGGGGGGCGCACATTATTGGCTGCTGCGGCCCGCCGGACCTCCTCCTCATGCCGCTGGATCTGCTGCTGAATAAGAATGAGCTCGCCAAGCAGACCCTGCCGGGGTACGTCATAGTGAGAGACAAGTAGGAGCAGCAACAAATACAACAACCAGCCACTGCGCTGGTCAGCCATACAGGCAAATGCCGCACCGAAACACAGGGAGACAAAACAGGAACTTGTTCTGTATCTCAGTCACTGGCATTTGTGCTGCTCAGACAGAGAATTATTGCAAAGTCAAAGCTCAATTTCAACAGAATCAAGGTCTGAAGCTTTGGTAATTTTGCCACTTTCATCACTGTGAAGGAACAAAGTCAGTCTCTCTCAAACACAAAAGAGAGATGCCAAACTTTGCCCGTCTGAAGGCAGAAAAGGTGACTAATACCACAACCAGCACCTGCCTGCAAGTGGCATCAACAGTGACTCAACTGTTGTCTTTCCCCACCAACACACACCAACTACTATTGACTGTAGATTCACCTCGATTCAGATGGCACTATAAAAGGGTTTTTATATTTACACTTGGAATAAAAATACTTGAGTTGATGATTTTCTGTGAAAGTAAAGTAATAATGGCAGGAGACAACACTATTTATCACTAATACATCATTGGTCAGAAGATGTTGGAGATGATGATAATGGTTAAGTAAGCAAAGAAAGCAGAAGCAGAGTAGGAGAGGAACGCTTCCATTTTTCTTAAAAGCTTGTCTCAATATTAACTGTCATGTCATAATAGTTTTTACAGTTCCAACTCTTTACAGTGACATAAACATACAAGACAATATTAACAGCACGAAACTTGCCCCTTTTGGAAAAGAAGTGCATAATGAACACAAAACAGATTGGACAACAGATTGAAAAATGCATATACAAAGCATTTTCCATAAGACTACTGCATGATATAAATTGGAAAACAAGTGACACAAGCGAGAACTTGTGAGTATCCTTCATACATCTGCCCTTCTAAATACTATTTTATATGCCATGAACAATAGACCCCTGTGTGCATATGGAGACATTTTGATTCAGTCCTCTGTAGGTTTCCCTGTAATAGGACACTGAAATTGAAGCCAAATTCGAAACATGAGTTATGGGACACCAAGTGAGAAAAAGTTGAGAAATGTAAGCAAGTTGTATAGACTTGCCTTTTTGTAATGCTTGTCGCTGCCATCTTGTGTGGCTGTAGCAGATGAATCTGTTGCTTTCAGGGAAGGATCGCCTGGGGTTTCTGTCAGATGACACATAATAACAGAGAACGATGCAACATCTGATACGTAATATTTGACAATTGAGTACAGAATATAAACAAGCTTAGGAGGAGAAGAAGAAAACCATAGCAAACAAAAAAAGTAGCCTGGTCGACATTAAAATCAAGTTGAAGTTGAAAAATAATTTTACAAATATTTGTAAAATCTACCCGTTAGCATGCCATAACCCTACAATCACCAGAAAACAAACATAGTAATGTGCAATTAATGTAGGATTAAATTAAACATCCTGACAATCAAATGTAGCACACAGAGAAGGCAATTACTCATTGATGAATAATTAAATTTAAGAATTAAAAACAATTAAAACAATGTCAAACACGAACAAACTGTCTACCTTGGCTTAAGTTGCTTATGGTACATTATGATGATGTCAGCTGACATGCCATGCAAAACCTTGCTTTGTCAGTTTAATTGATGCAGAGGTGTTTAGAATAGCACTATATTGTAATATCATGCACATAGTCAAATAAGGTAGACCAGTTTATCAAAAATATCTGTTTAAGATTATATTAGTGTTTTTGTGTTAATGTACCTCTATTAAGTCACGTGGCTTGTCTAGAGTGCTAACATAAGGTTTTTGAAATGCGGTTATCCAGAGTCCCATAGTATTTTCTCTTGTCTCTTGTTTAGTTTCCCTTGCTCTAATTTCGGTTGCAGAGTTCATACATTCAGTCTACTCACGTAAAAATAAATTTCATATTTCTTTTGTATTCCCCCCTTTAAGTGTAGTCCCTGGGCATCAGTTTGTGTGACAGTTTAATTAATTAATTTGCCATGTCAACAATTTTGTTCATGCTAATTTGAAGATCATGACACAGATAAGGTTATGACACTTGAATGGAATTGACACCTAAATTCATATAAACATTTTTTCAATATCACTCAACCACCTTTTCACCTACAATATTATTAAAAGGTGAGTTTACCCTAACAGACACATTTGTTTCTCTTTTATCTAAATATATGCTCATAATAACTGTATGCACATATTAAAACCTCCAGTTGAATTGAGGAGAAGGATAACAACCTTTTTGTTTCACTAGTTGCCATGATGAATTATACAGTAATAATAATAATACATTTAATTTATAACGCACTTTACATTTGGATCAAATCTCAAAGTGCTAAAAGTATCAGAGTTCCACTGATGATGGCTTTTAATAGTCCATGTGTGGGTTTAACTGCGAATAAACACACTCAATACTTGTTTGAACCAAAACAAATTAGTTTTTTTGGATGAGAAAACACTGTTGTCCAGGTTTAGTCAACTCAGTTAGTTAATCCTACTTTCTGGGAAACCTCCTAATAATCAAATGTCACAATCAAAGTACACTATTAAAGAAAACTAAAAAAACTAAAACTGGCGTGGGAAAATATTTCCCAGCAGCATTAAGAGTGTGAAGTAGAAAGGGAAAACGCAAAGAACACTCAAACATTTTGCGTATTTTATGACTCACAGCAGAGGTGTGTACCCGTCTGGACTTTTCATCTACACTGCATATGACCTTGAGGATTATTTTGTTTTTTAATTCTCGCTATACAGCTATTTGGGATCATTTATGCATTTTTGTGTGTATTTTCCAAACATTTGGGAGGAAACATAAATGCTGAATGAGTTTGCCCTGTAAATTAGTGAAAGTTGTGTGTGATTAAAGAAAGCAGCCTAAACAGGTCAATGGGGAGAGAGAGGGAGGGAGGAAGTCAAAGGAGGCAAAGACCACACTCATAGAACAATGTGTAACGAATGACAGTTAGGTTAAAGGAATAATATTGGTAATAGGGGAATTACTTTAGGTGAATAAGTCAACATTTAAGAGCATTTTAGAATGTAAATGTGGGTTGTTACACCTACACCTGACACTTTATTTCACTCTAGTTATACTTTGATATGAATAGGAGAACTGTAACCATTCAAGTCTTTTGAAGATTTAAAGAGTATCCAGTACAAGAGAGATGCAACTTAAGCAGTAAGGTATTCACTGACTCCTGTCAGCAAATGTAAAATCAGTCTAAAGTTGTATGTCTACCCAAGATGTACAGGTAGAACAGTCAGATGAGATGAGACCTTTGCACCATCAGATTGGCCGGTCATACATTACACAGATAATAGAAACTGTGTTGCTCATGATCAATGCCATCACTGACAGCAGCACAGTTCTGCAACCTGGATGGACACCTCCTGGGAAGAATCTCTGCTGCTTCTGCTTCTCCAACTGAAAATTGTCAAGCAGGAACCCTCAACAATAATAACATCCTGTCAAAAACAGTGGTCATAAAGTAGCAGTAAGCAATACGGAGACAGGGCAGCACTAAAGAGTGTGGAATTTACACACCGAACAACAGACGCAGACCAGAAGCTCCTTTGACTTCACTACCCAAACACAAACCTGCAAAGAATGTAGAGATGGACAGGGGGGTAGGGGAGGAGAAAGGAATGACAATATAAAATAAAAAAACATAAAAGACAGAAGCAAAGGGATGGTGGTCAAAGCAAGGACAAGGCTACACAATGAGTATAAAGACAAAAATGTTGCTGTGGTGTAGATTCAGGTGAAGCAGCAACATAATGAGGGATTGTTATGAGATGAGCACATCCCAATATATGCCTGATCCACTAGAGGCCAAATACAGTATGTTCAACATTTTCGGGACTGGTAGTCAGTGAAGGGGGTTGCTCATTTTCAAAAGAATAGGTACACATGTGTTGGCACATTAAAATGTCCATTGTTGTGTTGTATTCTGATATAAAAAATAATTTCCATTTCGTTAACATCTTGACTTGACGGAATCGATAAGTCAAATATTTTTGAACTGATTTTGGTGAATTCAAAACATTGGAGCTGAAAACAGGTAAATAGAGAAATTTCATGTTATTTGTGAGTAGAGAAAATTTGCTGAAAATTATCAAGGATGTTCAGTGGATAATTTAATTCCATGGTGACCTGTCCATTTGTCAATAATTATTTCATTCAATTATAATACCTTTGCCATAAGGTGGTACGGGCAAATTAAAAAATACGTCCATATATGACAATATTCCTGTTGAAACACAATGGAGTAAGGAATGTTTCAGTATTACCCTCAAAACTACTAATACAAAATACATTGGTTGACATTATTTGGTGTCAAGGACGGCTCTAGCGGATGACATGACTGTGAAACCAAGACATTTAGAGAATAAAACCCTTCCTAATCATTGTATGACTGTGTTAACTAACTCCGTTAAGGTCAGTTCGGGATAAGAGAAAGCACAAATTACCTACTTTTAATGTCGTAAAGGGCTTCATAACTGGCATTTTAAAGAGCACACACCATTTAAAGTGTTGACGATAGGTTAGTTGGTTTACTAAATTTGAAACCGAAATACTGAAATGGACACTGATATATAAAGATATTTAACTGATGATGAATTTATTTTGTTGGGATAGATTCCTATTTCAGGACACAGTTTAGACTTTGTTCACTCACCAGAAGACAAGAGGCTTTTGAGGAATGTAAAGTTCTCTCTTATCTTGTCTAGGTCAGGTAACAATTTGGCAATTTCCTCCATCTCTGGTAAAGCTTTGGCCAATTTATCTGTAGATAAAAAAGATAATATGCCAAGTGTCACCTCAACTAAAACCACAAGAATAATTCCCCTGAAACCAAGGATAATCGTGACAAAATGAAAAGAAACTTACCAAGATCAATTTGCTCACTTAGTTCCCAGACAAAATCTGGAATGACCCAGTTATATTCACTAAAATCAGGCAGCATGTCCTTCCATTCTTCATAGGTCTGAAGATAAAAATCAAAGGCTTGTTATTTTTCATATGGATTTAAGTGTCTTCCTATTTTAACAATATGCCACCATAGCTTAAAATTCTGTACCAATGCCAAACCTTGTAACAGCACATTGGGGAAGTTTGGGTAGAGTTATGTTTTCTGTGCATTTCCCAGTATTGATTGATAAACTTTGTAACTTTAAAATGAGGTAGGAGCAACTTGGTCGGTTGTCCTGAATACTGACCTTTTTAGCTGTGTACCCTCCTCCCACTGCTGAGCCAAGCAGAATGTATCGGAGCTTGAGTAGCCTTGAAGCGAGGCGGACCACCCAAAAGTTGCGCTGCTGATGGTGTCTATGGCCACCAGACCCTGGAGGAGGCTTGGGAGGCCGCATGGGCAACCGTGACATGGAGGTGAAATAACGGGCTGCTGTGCGATGAGGGGCTTGTTGAGGGTTGGTGTTCCCAGAGTAGCGGTGATGGATGGCACGGGATAAAGGGTGCAGCTTCTGCAGTGGTACCCGAAATCTCAACCCCATGTTGGTGGAGACCTGGTTTCTGCAGGCCATGCTGTGATTACATAAAAATGTACAATAACTCTATTCTAAACTTAAATAAATTACCCTGAATACATAGTCTCAGGAAATGCTTGAGCTTGGACATCACAAATTCTCCACCGTTCGTTACCCCATTTTTATCCAAATTTCGGCGACATCCGAGACAATAAACTGAGCTTTTATCAACGCAACAGATATCCGTATGAGCAGCCAACAAAGGTTCTAAACTCAGCACTCACCATATAAATGACCCAGCCACGCCCCCCAATCCATGCTTCATCCTCCCTCCCTCTGGCAGTCAAGAGACAGACAATATACGAGAAAAGAACCTTTGGGAAGTACTTAAATTGCCTCAGCCATAAGGGCCCAAAACAGACAGGGCACGCTGTGATGAACTGTGTGCCAATGATCAGTGTTAGGTCTATTATGTCGTTTATGTGTACTGACTGAAAAAACAAATTTCCTCAAACCATAGGACAATAAAATATGATTCTGAATCTCTCCTGAAAATGCTGTCTTGTGGCCAGTGAGTAAGATAGAATTACATTTTAGGAAAAATATTCAGACTGGGATTAATATATAATATCTTTCATTAATATTACTAGGTTGTTATATTTGTTTCTTGAAGGGAACCCCAACTATTACGACATTTAGGCATCATAATGCCATAAATGTTTTTTCATAGACACACAGTGTTAAGAATACATAAAATACTGTCATCACTTTCTAATTCCTCAAAGTTTAAGACCTATTTGACCTAAGCAAGTCGCCATTACTTTAAGGGCACATTGCATTATGGGTTCATGAGGTAGAATGGTTGTTGTCAAGCTGAGAAGCTGTAGATGGTCGTTGTTGTTTTGCATTGGTGAGAAGAAAATCGATAAAATGCCGCATTGTGCAGTTTTGTGTATGCTCATTTTAAATAAAGTTTTACAAGTAGTCCTCCTTAATGTCCTGCACTGGTACAATTGAAAAGACTAGGCAGATGAAATATATATGTAAATTTATGAACCCTTTTACTACTTTACCCATTTCGACAAACACATCGTGATCAAATTCTACAATACTTTGTGGCGGGGTATGCCATGGGTCAGGAAAGTTTAACAAACAGGAAATATTTGGTCTTGGCGATGGTATGCACTCTATTTTGTGCCATTTCAGTTGATAAGTGTAACAGAGTCAATAAGTAAGTTGAAGTATTCGTCTATAGTATTATATGATTATGTGTCGATATTACAAGTTGTTCTTTAATACAAGGTAAATTCATAAAACGCGGCAAAATGCTGGCAAATATTGGTACATTGTATCAAGTGCATTGCAGTAGTGACCTTTCCTGTCTGCGAAGTACCTTAAATACACAATTTAGGCAATGTAATCTATGAAATGTATTATTATATACTTAGCCTATAAAGCCTGTAAATTCAGACAGTCGTGACGGGACTCACTGAGATGATCTGTGTAAACCATTTCCTGGCTTAACGTTGATTAGCTAATATGGGGTAAAGCCATTTTGGGTCTCAAACGTAAGTAAAGGCGTCAGAAAAAAGTTTATTCATCAAATTAGCTTTAATAAATATATACAGTGGATATTATATCTATCGACTTTCAATATCCTCAGCTGTCAATATGACCAGCTATCTGCTCCTCACACTATAGCTAACACAGCTAAGTTAGCTTGTTAACGTTACCTTTTAGAGAACGGAAACTTACCAAACAGCTTTACTCCCGACACGTAACATGGTGCTGTTAACGATTGAGAGTTGACACAAATCTCCTCCGGATGCACTCTAAGGCAAGGTTGAATTCATCTTTCAAAAAGGTACACATCAGCTGCCTTCTTGCAGCAGCTAACAAGGACACAACCAGAATGACGCTCCACTTCCGGTAAAGCGTACTACATTGAAATAAGCACTGACAGAAAAAGGACCAGTCCGGTAATACTGCGTTCCACTTATATCGGAAGTCGGAGCGGGAAAGAAGTCACCGTCGTACACGAGTTAACTGAATTGGAACGCACCGCGGTCAACTTGTTTGTGACGTCTTTCCCAGCACCGACTTCCGATGTAACTGCAATGCAACCTAAATTCATGTTAAGCCTTTCTTGTGACGAGCGCGAGGACAATGAAATCACGGACGAATAAACCAGGAACTGGGAATTTACATAATAGTATACGCTGATGTTCGTCCCAGCCCAGATTATTTTTAGGCGATAAAAACACATCAAATGATATAACATTGTGGTTCCTGTTTAAATTGTTGCACTGTTTACAGCAGTTCTTGGCAAAAGCAAGCAAAAACAACACATTTACCACTGCATATGCACTATACATATTTGTGTGTGTGCTTATACAAAAATGAAAAAAAAACAAAAAAAAAAACAATTCCCCCATGAGGTTGGTAAGTGTCTCCTTCGAGCTCGGTTCCTCTACCAGGGGACTGAGAGTTTGTGGGTTCTGCCCAGTATCTTAGCTGTTCTGGCTGCGCGGTTCTGGACAACGATCGCAGATTTTGTAACTGGAATCAGCTGGAGCAACTCTTCCACTTCGGGGTCACATCCCCTAATGATCCTATCACCCCTGGGACCCCTTTGATTTACAAATGTCACGTCTTTGTTCCAGCTGATCCCTTAGCCCCTGGTACTTCTCAATCATTGTATGCTCTTTCTTCCTGATGTTCCTGTAAATTGAAATTGCTACGTCTAATCTAGTTAGCCAGTAACAAGTGTGTCAATCTTGAAATTGAAGTCTTACATGATCTTAGCTCGGTTGTTTTCAACCACTTTTGGTGATACCTCCCACCTGGTCTTGGGGGCCTTTAATCCATACTCGGCAGCGATGTTCCTGTAAACTATTCCATAGCCTTCGTTGTGCCTCTGTGATTGCTTTTCCAGCTAACTTACACCCTCTTTTGTCCCAAGTGCGGTCTGTTTAAATGCTCTGTGAAACTGTGTTGCGTCTGAAGCACTTAAACTCGAACATTCATCCTCCTCATACAAACTAAACACCCCGTGTGGATCCTCCAATTTCACCACTGCCCATCAGAATCAGTTAGTAAGTGTCGCCTACTCTTGTTCAGCTTGGGGTCAAACCATGTATAGGTCGCTGGTGGTTGTTGCTAGGCAGGTTATCAGCCGGTAGTTTGAAGGTGTTTTTCCCTGTGGATCCTACATGATCAGGATTGTTCTGTTGGCCTGCCCTTAGTTAGCCAGTTTTATCTCTCTCTCTCTTCTCTATATATATAAATATCCTATGTCAGTTGCATTATAATTTCAGATTTATATAAATGCTATGGGTATAGTAAAATTAAATGATGAAATTACTCATTGAAGTGCTGCAGACTGATTAAAGAACATTTATTTATTTAAAAGAAGGAAATCAAGATATTTCTGAATTGCAGTCCAATCGAAGAAATAAAATAAATTAATAAATTACAAGTACAAAAATTGCCAGAATATTACATCTTTGCCAATAGAAATATCCTGTTAAGGGCCTCGGGGAAAGGTTTGGCAGCTACAAGTAGAAAGCACAGCAAAACTTTGCTATCATAGAGATGGACTGAAAGTCCAAGTTTTAACCAATAGTATAGTTTCTTTCAGTTGGAATTTTTATTACTTTCTCTGCTCTTGACAAATAGACACATTTTCCTGAGGAAACATCCAAGTGAGGCATCTGATACTTAGTGACTGACAAATCTAAATGTCTTAAAATTATTTATTTAAAATATTTGACATGATTAGGAGGCCAGTGCTGGTCATCCACAGTTGGTATATATTGTACTTGTATGAGAGCATTGAGGTTTTAGCATAAAATCCATTGCCTTGAAATGGCTGTGCTGTTATGATAGGTAAAACTGCAGCGTAGAAGAAAAGGCATTTGCAGCCTTTATACTTTACAGGTCATTAAATGGAGAATTTATCACTATCAAGGTGCTCAGTTTTTCTAAAATGAGACTAAATGACTCTACATCTAGCAGCAACATCATGTCTTCTACAATAGGCAGCTCAAAGAGAGGAAATGAACATTCTTTTTTCTGAGCACTTTTTAATTTTACATTAAAAATATTTAAAATGTTCAAGACAGGGTAAAACATGTATGTTTACTTATCAGACAGGAAAGTAACCGGATTGTCAAATGTTGTTTGAAATCCGAGTTTTTCCGAAAGACAAATCAGCAAAATAACTTTAATTCCCTTCTTGTGCCAGATCCATGGTTTCATACAAAGCTTTGAGACGAAAGAGAAGCGGAGAAGTAGGACATGCAGAAACAAATTGTTCTATTCCAGGAGTTCACCTTTCTTTAACCTCAACAGTAGACATGTACAGCATTATGTTCATCCACTATAGAAAAAATATCCAATTCGTCAATCACACTTCATGATCACTGATTCAAATTGTGAAGTAAATGCCCATGATTCATGCCCTAATGAAGATCCAAGCTCATGAAACTTCATAACTCAAGTACAAATAAATCCAACCGACAGTACAATTCAAAAGTAGACATACAACTGATTGGAACACAGTACCGAATAGTAGAAAAAGCCATACCAGCCCTTTGATAATCCAAAAATCATATTTTTTATAACTAAATAGTTTGACTGTTATACACACACTAGAAATATACATATCATATATACAGATATAATCCAACCTCTAATAATATCAGTCACTTCTGAAGAGTCAAACTCAGATTTCACAGAACTTGACAATGGGAAAAATAAAATTATACTTCATTTACTCATTTCTCTCATAACCAATACAGATGTGATGAAAAGTCTTTGGAAACAAAATCAATAACCATAGTATTGCCTTATGTTACGCAACATTGAATTTCAGCCGCGGAAAGTAATTTGGGAACGAAAACAAGTTATTGAAATGACAAAATAACACCGAATATTCAGAGGCAAATAAACTGGGTTTCGTTTGAGACCATCAGCAATATTCTTGAAATTCAACAGTATTTTTGACATTTTCTTGGACAACATTCTGAGCATCGGCCAATGTCACTTTGACCTGTGCTGTCTGTCCCTCAGCAGTGTCACCTGCTGCATTGTTCTTGTATTGCAAATTTACCCTTGATGCGATACGTCATATATGATTTAAGTATCAGATGCTGTGGCGCTGTTACAGAGATTTTAGAAATAATCGGCTCCATTCTGTGAGGCAGAAGATATACATTGACTTTTACCTTCTATTGACGTGATGCGTCATAACTACTGAAAATACTTTGGGACACACCATTACAATTCATGGAAGGCAGTATGCTATGCAGAGTATATAGTATGATTGGATTATTGTCTATTTGCTAGGTGGTCATAAAACATTTGCTGTCTTTTCCTGACACTGATATTGGCCAGTATAAGTTAAATCAGTTATAATGATTTCCGACTGATCCAATTTTCTTTCACTTGTGAAAAGTGCTTTTTAGATTGAATCTATGTAAGCCACTACGTTTTATAGCCACCTTCAAAGTTTACAGAGAGTAAGAGTTGGGACTTGATGAAAACCCTGGATAGCATAATTTTAAGTGTCAAAGAAAGAGCACTTCAAATTAAATATTGACTTCAACTCATTATGCAATAGCCATGATACATAAGTGTATCCCTTAACCAGCACCAATCTTATTGCATGTATGTTTGGAAAAGGCTAGTGAGTTGAATGCCTTGCTTAAAAATTGTACTATAATCAGTCTTCCATAGGAAGTAAGTTTGTTTTAAAAAATGTAAATGTATGTTTTGTAGTATGAACCTAAGTAATGATTGCGTTTTGGAGCCATTCAGACACAAGTTCCTAAATGTAGGCTGCATTTATTCACATGGTCTCATGCATGTGATTGACTGTCGATGAGAACCAGCCAAATTCATGCTGTTTGCTGTGCAGACTTTTTTCAAAATATAGAAGTTGTTAATGTTTCTTGATTATACAGAAAAGCTGTATTTGTTGTAATAATCTTAGCATTGCAACTATTTAGTGTTCAGAACATGATGGCAGGAGACTGACTTCATGCAAGTTTTTTTCAGTCTCCTGGCTGATGTCATCAGATGCTGACAAGGCTCATACTCTGGTGTCAAAAAGCAAAAATAAGGATTTGGAGCTATACTAACAGCCTATGATGGTTTAAAACTCTGTAAAAACAAGTGAACGTTATTTGATTAAGTTAAGTCATAAGGGACTGCCAGAGGAAAGGGCAGGTTGTTCTTTGTTAGACTTTTTTATATATTACTTTGGAATATTTGTGCGTAACATGTTTCCCTTATGCAGAATAGTAATAATATGAAAGTAAGCTGAAAAGTAAGAGGATTCACACACCAGTACTATTATTTTAGGTATCCTCTTATGAACGCAATAGCAAACAGTGGTTCAGCATCAGACAGTAGTTGAGAAAATCTGCATTGTTTAAGAGTTGAGATTGGTCTTCATTTAACTGTGTTACACAGTATCTGTGTTAAAAATTCTAGAGTTTACCCTAACAATGACAGCTGAGATAATCCTTAAGTTGTAGCCAGAGGTTAATAAACAAATTTGTCCGTCTTCCCCATTGTTCATATAATCTCTGTGAATTTTTATCAGTCATAATTTTTTGAATGTGTGTGTCTAAATGATGAGAAGCCAAAAAACTTTTTTGGTCTCAATCATCCGTCTATGATGTATAATGTAGTTTATTTAAGGTGTGCAACTGAACAAGTTTAACACACCCCTTCTCTAATTCCAAATCATCCACAACTCTCTGCTTGACAGCCCATTAGAGCCGATCTAAGATGAGTTACGTCATTCTACTTTGTGAAATGGACTGGTGTCCATGGGAAGCTTTAAAGCCAATACTTAGAGTGCATTAGCTATGGAAGGCCACTTTATAATAGCATCCAAAATCTACACCAACAACAGCAGTTTAGACATGTGAATTAAGTTCAATTGAGTGTGAGAAACAGGTAGTGCGGAAAAGAGGTGAAGACGCAAGTTCAGGCAGAGTGAAGTGGGTGGACAAGAATGTCAGGAGTTTTCTGTGACTTAAGAGTTGCAGCAAGAGTGATGGGAAAGGTTTACAAGGGGGTAGTGAGACTAGCTCTGCTAATGGTTTAGAGAGACGGCGGCTCTGACCAAAAGACAGGAGGCAGAGCTGGAGGTGGCAGAGTTGAAGATGTTAAGATTCTCTTTGGGAGTGACGAGGATGGACAGGTTTACAAAACAGCACATTAGATGGACAGTTTAGGTTAGACGTCTAGGAGACAAAGTAAGAGGCCAGATTGAGATGGTTTGAACAAGTGAAAAAGAGGGATAGAGGATCTATTGGAAGAACGATTTTGGAGATGCAGCTGCCAGGTAGGAGAAAAAGGTCAAGACTGAAGAGGAGGTTCCTGGATGTTATTAGAGAGGTCATGCAAGTTGATTGTATGACAGATGAAGATGTAGAGAAAGATGGAAACAGTTGATCCGCTGTAGCGACCCTTAAAGAGAACGGTCAAAAGAAGAAAAATATTTTCTGAAATTTGAATAGCTTCCATATCATTTCTGACATGTATGTCAGATGATACATCTGAAGTGGAGTGGGACTTGAGTCTTTTTTAATACCCCTTTAAAAGACAAAAGAAGGTGACTTAAAACGCCAATCTGAAGCACTAAATGCAAACATTCGACCTGGCTTATCAATCCTTCCCCTAATTTGCTCAATAAAACTGCAATAGAGAAAGGGAAATATATTTAATATGCTTATATTTAACTTTAAATTTAAAGACAAGCGGAGCAAACCTGAGAGCGAGCCTAAAAATGGGCAGGCCTAAGGGGAGCAACAGTACTGAAAACAGGAACTTTATTTGGTGCTGTGTAGTGCTTTTGCAGTAATGCCACTGGAATTACTATTACTGGATACAAGTGTCTGATGATGGTGAGCCATTATCCTGTTACAATTTGAATGTGTTGAGTGAGCTTTCATTCAAATTGTGTCATGAGGTCGTATTCTGTATGAAACTGGTTCCTGGGACGCTGGGGTGGGTGCTAGGAGCTTATCATGATCTGATAGGTGGAACCATTTTCTGGGCGTGGCTTGGCTTCAGTCGTCGTTGTCGGCTTTGGAGGCCAGTCAGGGTCCACCCGGAGCTCCTGGGCCAGGTGCTTGTAGCGAGCCTTGGGTGTCCTTTTGCGGCAGCAGAGCCAAGAAAGAAACTTAAACGCCTGCTGGTCAATGCCGCTCTGAAAAATAAATAATAATACATTTAATTTATAATGCACTTTACATTTGAAAAATGCACAGCCCAAAAATTAACAAGTCAATAAAATAAGAATAACGTGAATCATATTTTGTTTATGTCGTCAAAAACACATTTTCTGACAAATTCATATTGGTACTGAGACATGGTTTTTGCGTGGTAATAGTTTAAAAAGTATTGGCAGCAGATTGTTCTCAGAGTGAGCCTACACCTTAAAAACAATCTTGTGGAGTCAAGGATAAAACAAATATAAGAATTCCACAGCAGGTCTTTACAGGGTAGTCCACCTTTTCTTATTTGATTAAATATAATTCTAGCGTGGTTTAATTGAAATATATACTATTAGAAAAACTACATCCCATTTTATCAGCCCCTGTTATGGGGTAAATGTACTGATATTATGTCATGCTACGCTTTATAAAAGATCCAAAGAGGAATAAATAATTTGAAAAATAATGGTAAGTAACAGGGTTCCCTAGATGTTGACGTTGCTAACACTGTTACATGTTTTGTGAGTGACACACAACAAAGGGATTTAAGAAGCAGCAGCATCTTCAACGATTAACGGCAACTGAAATTTCTAGAGTTTGGCAATGTACAATTTTGAACCAATACCGGTACTCGGATTCCAGTACAGGTACCCAAAGGTTTTTTCAGAAGTGTTGCCTGTGTTGATTCTTGAATGACCACACTGTAGCAGAGGAAGAGATCAACTGATATAACAGGATTAGTAAAACTTGGTTATTACATAATGTTTGAAAGTGCTCCTTTACATGGATCTTACATGTCACACAAGATACTGATGATGTTGTCTTACAAATCACTCCTTAAAAACCTGGGCATGCAATCTAAAATACCACCACTGGGTGACTTGAGAGACATGTACTTAAGAGACATGTGCAGCAAGAGTATTGCAGGGTTACATAAGGGAGTAAGGTGAGCAGGGAGATAGGAAGTGATCATGAGAGCATGGGAAGGTTTGGAAGCTGTTGAAATATTGATTAAAATTTAATTAAAACCATATTTATGTTATATTTATATGTGAAAATAATATTTTACACAATAATGGATATGGTACCTATCCCACTGTTTTGATTCTCCCTTCATCATTGATATCTCCAGTATAAAGTATATAAAGCATTGTAAAAAAGTGTTGGACTCCTCCTGAATTCTTTCTTGTATGGCTCACAATAAACTTGTTAGATTTTCTAATAAAATTCATCAAATAAAAGACAACCTGAGAAACACTAAATTAAACTTTTGAATTATAAATTTGCTCAAAATTTTTTTTTTATCCAATACCTAAAATACAAATATGAAAAAAGTATTTGACCCTATAAGAAGAAGAAGAAAGAAGAAACAATCCTTTATTAGTCACATAGTCATACACAGTACAACATAGTGAAATAACTTCTCTGCATTTGACCCATCCCTGAGGGAGCCCCTCGTGGAGCGCCCGGGGAGCTAAGGATTCAGGGTCTTGCTCAAGGACCCTACGACAAGTAGACCCTGGTGGGATTCGAACCGGCTACCTTCCGATCTTCTGATTGGGAGACGGCCGCTCTACCCACTGAGCCACAGCCGCCCAATAAACTTAATTGATAAAAAAGGTAAATAAAAGACCCCTCTGTAAACACAAAACATGTGACTATATTCAATAAGCACTTCCTGTCCATCTATGGTATCATTTCCATCTGCTTTTATCCTTTTTTCCTCATATTGTGACACCGAAAGCCAATTGCACAGCACTTGTTATAAATTGCCTGATCTCCAGCTTCCCTTCCTCTTGCTCTGAAGAAGACAAACGGCAGAAACAGTAGTAGGATCTGAAAATAAAGACCTTGGTGAAACAAATATTAGCCTACTTACACCTTTTTTTTTTTTTTAGTGCCACCATTTTTCCCCCCCTACTTAATCCCATTTGAGCCATTCAGAGGCGGACTACGTCATCTTCTCGGGATCAGTTTCTTGATGCATGACCAAGTTGTGTTAAATAAAAAAAATTTAAATAAAATTGTCCTGACCTGATGTTGCTGTACCCTGTCCAGGGTATCTCAACATTACAATGACATCTCTGTGCCTGATCAAATGTATCGTGCGATTTTTATAGAAATTTGTTTGGTAATGCAAGATTGAACAGGACCGTTGTCTTTCAAACAGTTCATGTTTCAACCGAATCAGTCCATAGAATATTCTTTCAAAAGCTCTGAGGGTTATTAGGTTGAGCTGCGATGAAATTCAATCTCATGTTCATGACCCACTAGAGTCTGGGGTAACTTTGGGTTTAACCCGAACCCTACTAAATAAACCAACTTAGATAATGTAGGAATTGCATCTCTTTTATTTCTTCATGTTTACGTACTGTATTAGAATGACGAACCCAAAAACATGTAGGGTTAGGATTGGGATCACATTAGTGTGATCTTAGGAGCCAAAGGGTTAATGGTGAGACCTACAAATCAACGCCCTTCTCAAAGTCATTTTTTGACTGAACAGAGTTTGTGGTAACCAGGCCTGTGGTTTTATTATTATTTTATTATATTATATATTATTATTTTTGGTCTAATACTTTTTCACAGCGCTGTACTTTGTACCTGCAAAAAACTCATTTATCAATTATTAGCAGTTATGAGGATTATCTCAAAATAGAGCCACAGAAAATAATTGTTTTGAGGAAAACTGACACAAACCCAATCTATCTCAGAGACATGAAAAGGAGCAGATGTATCAAAATGAGACCAATGTCTTACATGCATGTCTTGGTTAGAGGTTAGAAAATAAAGTTGTGACTGTAGCATTAGGGGAAAGATAGGGATAGAGTGAACACCACACATGAGGCAAATGACATGGCTTAAGACAAAGGTGTCTGATATTCCCAACCTGTGGTGAAGGGGCAGCCGTAGTGAGGCCAAAGCTGCCATGTTTGTCTCGGCTGAACACAAGCTTCCATAAGACGATGTCAAGGATGAAGGTCTATGGAATAGTGCAGTTGGCAAGGGATAGGATTACAGAGATGCTAAATTGATTTCAAATAGCAATTGCATTTTTTTAAAATTACTTTTCAGCCACATTCTATCAAAGCTTTCTTACATTAAGAAGTTAATGCATGTGAGATTAAAATCAAACTAAAAACATTAGTAAGAAGAGAGTGCATGGATGATTTTTCTAAATTAACTAAAAGAGTGAAGGTGACTGGATTTGGAGGTGTAAGCTGTGTAATCGTGAGATCTTGGGTGTTTTATAAGCAGTTAAAGTCTGCAAGGGCAGCTTTCTAAGAGGAAAAGATGAGGATCGTCATAATCCACCACTGACTGTGGTATGCCAGCATTTCACAAAGTTGTATTGCAATTAAGTGTTTTCTTCAAGAAAATAAAAATGTCTTAGAAGAAAAAATGTTGTGCTATGTGGAATTTATAAAAAATCCTATAAATAAATACATCTAACTTTACAATTTCCTCTCAAAATAAGACTGATCCTGCTATCAGTTTAACAAATGCAAAGATAGCATAATCCATGAAAAAGATTTTAAATCAACATGGGAGAAAAAATATTTTAACATGTAGTTAAGGCTGTGTCTTACCTCCACCACAACTGACACTGCTGCATTGACTAAGATGATTAAAAGGAGTTTTACCCTCCACTCAAATGGGACACAGACAATCTGTAGACAGAGAGGGAAAGATTATCCAATGCTGCACCTTAATAATAGTTAGCAACACTTTTTACTTTAAACTTAGGACTTTATAGTATATTGAAACTAGGCCTACACTGTTATCCCTGAAAGCAAGGGTATAAGCCCGAAAAGCACCCAATGCCTTGCATTGTACAAGCAATTCCCTTGATTTAACTCCTCACAATATATGTGATTTATTAATAATATGAACAATTACAGTGATAGTACAGTAAAATATGACTGTTAGATGTTACATGTTAGATGAGCAATTCATATATGGTACAATATGACCAAACCGGACCAACGGTTAGGAAGTCCAAAAACTGCTACCCAAGTGTATACAATATTAACTATTAGAGTAAAGTATGTTATATATTTGATTGCGCTCCTTGAGTTGATTAATATGTACCAAATTTGGACTCAATGAGACCAATGGTTGAGAAATTAGGGCCTAAAAAGTGATTTTGGAGATAAGCCCCCCTAGTGGCAGAAATATACAACTGACATTTCCCCAAATCAATCCAATTGTTCCTCACAATAAGGTTTATTGAATAAAATTTGAAAATGAATGAGTTACCGCGTTAACACAAATTTCTGTGCCGGATGCGGCGGAAAAGATAATTCCATAATACCGGCCTTTCAGGGTGTGGATAGCTGCAGATTGTTATATCATGGAGTAGAGTATGTTTCTTCTGCTTATTATCTTACCTCTAGAAACTTGTCAATGCTTTCAACAGGATGGAACGTGATAAACAGCAGGAAAAAAAACAGACTTATAGCAGACAGCACAAAAGGCCCTGGGGAGAGGATATATACAGATAAAAACAAAAAGATTTAGAACATATAAAAGCAACTACAAAGAAATTTGAGATATTTATAATAGATTAATTCATGTTTCTTAAAAGTTTCTTACAATTCTTGTAGCTTGGCAGCCGGAAAGGTTTGCCCTTTGAGAAAACGATGGCAACAATGAGATACTGGAAGCAGGATACATAGAAGAGGCTGGTGTTCTCGAAATTTTGGATGTTGTGCTCATCCAACTCTGTGTCGTTGTGGTCAGATAAATTGTTGTGTGTTGACTCGTTGCACACACTGGACAAGAAGAGAGTTTTACGCAACAGTAATCAAATTGTCTTCCCATTGAAAAATAAAAATGTGACTGTTAAAAAAATCTAGTATTAATCATGTTTCAATTAGAGGTGCACCGGTTGGCCTAATTTTTTCAAATTAAGAAGCTAGTTAATAGAGCTGATTAAGCTGGTGAGAGACCTACTGCCAGCCACGAGCCCTGAAGTCATTGAACAAAGCCACATATAACATATAATGGACGAGGCTTACAAAGTTAGGTAAGAGGTTGAATTCATTTCAACTGGTCAGAATACCTACACATCACACAAGGCCGACCAGCCTCTTCATTTCCACTGTAATCCTTTAAAATAAGAGCACTTAAAAACACTTTATGCATTATGATTTTTAAACTTTAAAAAAGAGAAATCGGAATCGGCAAAAATTGGTATTGACTGGTCACTTTTTTAAAAATTGGTGATTGGCCAAGAAAATTGCAATCGGTGCATCTCTAGTTTCATTGTCAATATTGTTTGAAGTGCAGCAACAATGACTGTTTGGACTCACTCTGTGACTGGTGTCCATATAGTGTACCAGGGCTGTTGTTTGACCCAAAGGAATGTAATGGTCTGGAAGCCCAAGCAGATGAGGATCTGGGCTAGCACAGACAACAGCAGAGGCCCTGAGATCAGACCAGATGGGGGACGCCTTGGAACAAGTTCTTTCCACGCTGGATTGAGACTCACTAAGGAGGAGAAACGGCAAGGGCGAATGATGAGGAAAAACGGACAATGACAGTAAGGAAAAAATGACAAAAAATAAATAGGTTGGATGAATAGCATAAAAGTTAGACCCATATATTAAAATCCCTTATTTTTTTACTTTTCATACACTTACTGGTAAAGACAATAAGGAGGATGATTGCAATATCAATGAAGAGGAATTGGAAGTCTCCAAGGTTGCTGAGAATCTAAGATACAAGGGCAACAAACAGCAGCAATTTAGAGACACAATAAGGAAGCATTTAAATTCCTCGGCTTTTACTGAATACAGGAGGAGCATTACATACAGAGTAGAGGAGAGTGACACTGATGTACTGGATGATGCTGTAGAGGGCCATGAACTTAAACACACAGAAGGAGGTGATGAGAGCAGCACGTCCCTCCCTGTTAAAATATGTAGACATTAAGTTATTCAAGTATTGACATAGAAACTCACAAGTGACATTATGTCATTTTCACATTACACATAAAAACATAACTTGAAAAAAGTAATTTTACTTCAAAATGAGATGCCCCTTGCAAGCTTTAGGAAAAATCTGGAGATGACATAACCTCTTGCAGCATCCCAAAAAATGCGCAATAATTACATCAGAATACAATATCTCTTAATTAATAAATAATAATAATACATTTAATTTATAATGCACTTTATATTTGGATCAAAACTCAAAGTGCTACAAAGTAAGAGCATATAAAAGCATCAATAAAAAATAAAATAATAACGATATAAAAACATGACAAAAAGCAGCAATGTTAATTAAAGTTATAGGTTCTGCTAAAAAGTAAAGTTTTAAGTCCTTTTTTAAATGTGTCAGTCGTCTGTGGAGCCCCCACATGGTCACGGAGGGCAATCCACAGACGAGGGGCAGCAGAAAAGAAGGCCCGATCACCCATGGTGCTGAGATAGTCTGGGGAAGGAGGAGGCGGTATGAGTGGGTAGAACGGAGGGATCGTGTTGAGGTCAGTGGGGTGAGTAGTTCTTTTAGGTAGGGGGGTGCGTTACCATGGATGCACTGGTGAGTGAGGAGAGAGATCTTTTAATCAATCCTGGTGTAGATGGGAAGCCAATGAAGGGAATGGAATGTATAGTTTGCAAGATATGCCCCAAATAAGATTAGATCCCTTCGTACTCACCCTGAAAAACATACTTTCTACAAAAATAACTATTTACTTTTTATTTTCCTTGACAACATGACCACCATTCACATTCAAACACACAGATGACTGTAACCATACATCATTTCCATGTTATGGAAATAAGAGAGAAAACACAACCAACCTGATAAGGCTGGGGACACAGGAAATGTTGGGGGTCTTGGAGGTGAAAGGAGAGGCAACTGAAGCCTCTAGCTCTGACAGAGAGATGCCACCATGAGCCCTCTTCAGAGCCTGGGAGAAGAAATTAAGAAATAAAAGGTGTATCCCGACTGCAATTATTCTATATCCATTCAAACCTGTTATTGTGACTGTAAGAATGACAATAAAAGTGTTTTTACTTACCCCACAGTCGTTTGCTCCATCTCCGCACATCCCCACAAAGTAGCTGTGAGCAAATCATTGAGAGCAATGACTGCAGGGTCAATCTTACCGACATAAAAATAACTTAATAAAAAGCATACATGTCTTTCTATTTTCACTAAGGGTTGACTCTACTGCAGCACATTATTCATTATGGCGAGTTGCATTTATTGTAGGCACTTCTATCAATTTTGGACAAATTGTCAACCTAATTTTTAAATTTTTACACAGTATTTTTGATAGATATACTCACTCAACACCCTGCAGGGTCTCAATCAACTGGGTTTTTTGGTCTGGGGCCATTCTTGCAAACACTGTCCCATGGAGCACGAGCTACAAGGCAGAGCACACCATTATACCTTCAGAAATATTGTGTCTTTGGAATGAGAGGAACAATATGAAAAACCTTTCATTTCGATACAAGTCAGACAAACCGTTTAAGTGATGTCATTTGAGACAATGAGACATTGTACCTTTTGAAGCAGGTCAGGGAAATGCTCTTCAATGACTGCAAACGATTTTCCATTCATGGCAAAGTGGTAAATCTGCTCCATTTTGTGCTCATGTATGTGACCCACATCCTCCAGACTGAGGTTCACTTCCTGCATGACAATGAAAATATGGATTTAAAAAAAAAAGGACAAAAAAAAATAAATATATATTATATAATCATCCTTTAATCCAAATAAGTGCTACATGACTGACATTTGAAGACAACACTTGCACAGTAGTTTTAAGAGACAAGACAGCCTGTATGTAAAAATACAGATTTTGAGAATGCTTTAAGAGCAGCCAACTGACCTCAAAACAACTCTACCCCTCTGATTGTAGATGCTTTGCATAACTATCTCTCTATTGTGTTTTGTGTTTGTGTATGAATCCATTGCATTACCTCCATGTGTGTCTTGTTTGGCTTATCCGCATATCTCCACATGATCTTGGCGGCTTGTCCATTTTGGGGAAGTAGGGCCTCAGCTATGATGACTGTGTCTTTGGGAGGGATCATTCCACAGTCCCGGGCTACAGAGATTGCTGTCAACATGTTGTCACCTGGAATGTAAATATAACACAAATTCCTGATTTCTGTACATATTTACCTCTCAAGCTTTACAACTGTTTTTATGAAAATCAACCATACTACATGCCTTACTCGTGTGATTTTGAAAGGAAAGCGATACTGATGTCTCATGTAAGAGAACAACTGCTTATGCAATGGTACCTAATGTTGTATGTGTAAATCATGACTGACTCATAGAGTACAATTTTGATCTTTAATTTCAATATTTCCGTTCATAACATGTGTGGCAACCTTCAGAGAACAAACAACAAGGTCATATTGGAGTTAGTTTGAGGCGACAGGACGGAGCAGCCGAGAAAATGTTCTTATTCGACATTACAGTTACAGCTGTGCAAAGACCAGAGAGATTAGATCTTGAGTGGCAATACATAAATAACCAATGTCATTATGATGCCTCTGTCCCAGCAATAAAATACTTTCAACCAAAGCAGCATGAACAGAAGATGCACAGTGCACTATATCTCTTTATTTAAACATATCATTTGTGTGGCTCTGTCTTTATTGCCTTTATTGATGTGATTCCTGGCTTAGTTAAGGCCTGGGTATGCGCTTGAGCGTATGTGTTAACATGGCCAGGTGTGTGATCTCACCAGTGACCATGACAGTGCGGATGTTTGCTCTGTGGAGGTCCTGCAATACCCCTGGAGTCTCTGCCTTCAGCTTGTTCTGCATGACGATCAGACCCAGGAACTCCATGTTGGTTTCTATGTGATCCCTAGTTGAAAGGTAAAATTGATTTGTAAAAAAAACAACATTAAGCACTTACAACTTTAACTTGTAACAACTATATTTGTTACAAGTAATTTACTTTTAACCAAATACTTTTAACACAAGAGGCAAGACTGTGTAATGGCAGCTGCAAGCTCTGTCGATAGGCTTAAAATGAAGGCCAAATAAACAGTACACTACCTGTTGACATTTTGAATTTTGTGCCAGGTGAGTTTGGATTCAAGTCGACGATGAGCCAGAGCTATTACCCTGAAACCCTGCTTGGTGTAGGCCTCCAAAACCTCTCCAAAGTTTTCTGGTACTAATAACAGACAAAGACAAAGAGATAATAAAAAGAGGACATATAGACAGGCAGACAGCACCATCAGAAATGGCCAAGAAACACAGGGAATTGGAGAGTAGACCAGTGGAAGTCTGCACAGGTCTGATGATACAAGATTCTTGGGTTTAACCATTTTGTATTGTGGGACACAGAAAAACTAGTCTAAACTTTTGACTGGTATTGTATATGGGGATACACATGCATATGCAGACGTTAAGGTGAGTTGCAGCTGTTGCTGCTAAAGAGGGTAAAAATAGCTACTACAATATTCTTGCATACTTTTGCCCTATTAAAAACAATTATCTATTAAAACTTGAATCTTATATTTACACAAGTGGACCTTTCTTATGTTTAATACGACATTAGAAGTCAATATCAATGATTGGCTAATGATGAACAAAAACTTTCTTACGCAATAATAAAAATTGTTTTCTGCAATTTTGGGTACTGTGTATGTTAAGAACATTATTAAGTTTCATCTGTTATATTCACAATGTTAATTTAAGTTTTATTCTTAGTCAACTGACCGCACAACCGAAGCGCCAACAAGAGAGAAACGGCAGTTAAAAACAACAATTGAAACTTAATAATGACCTTAACATACACAGTACTCAAAGCAACAGTTAAAAAGTTGTATTATTCTTGCTTAGGAAACTTTTTATCCACCATTAGAAAAATTGCACAAATTGACTTCGGTGTCACCATGGCAACGTGTACACACCGGTCATAAGAGCACCAACTACAAAAGCAATTTAAATCGGTATTAAATGCAAGAAAATGGACGCTTCTTTTATCAAGATATGACTGCACAGGCGATGGTTAATAATCCAGGGGAGTTTAAGTGTAGGTGTAAGTTTTTCCTTTTTTGGTATTTTTATCATTTTGATCGCAGAAGTAAGCATTTCAGAGCAGAGACGATATTATCATTTTAAGAATAATAATTTCTTAATTTGCTTTCGAACTCTAATGTATTTTCCATTCCTAATCTGCTATTCACTGCCATTGCTGGATCAAACAGCTAGACAACTCACCCGTCTCTCTTTTGCAGAGGCTAGCCACCACCTCTGGCGCCCCCTTCATGTAGGCATCCATGCGCTTCTCCCCTAGCAGACGAGCCACCACACTCATCCTCTGAAGCGCTGATGAAAATGGAAACTGGCGCACAATACCTATCTCATACACTGTCTGCGCACACACACACACACACACACTAAAGTTTTATCTTAAAGTTAAACTATAAGTGGTTACAAATAATTAATTAATGAAATAGAAGGCAAAAATTTCTTCTCAAATTTGGTTAAAGGGAGTAACTTTATGAGTATATTTGCAAAAACGGAAGCAAGCTACTTACCGAAAGCTCGTACAGTTCCTGGAATGAGAAGATGACTCAGTGAGAAAAAGCAACAAAAAAATATCACCAAGAAAAAAGTCCTAAAATGAATCTTTATATATAGCAATTTCGGCTACAGTAGCTCTTCTCTGTGGTCAGAAAACAAATGTAAAGCTTTTGCCGGTTCACCTTGCTAAAATCACATTGTTAGGTACAAACCACCGCAGACTGGGAATACCCACAAAGACCTACAGTTTTGGAGATGCTCTCACCCAGTAATCCAGCCGTCACAATTTGGCTCTTGTACAAGTTGCTAAATTCTGACAGGTGTCATTGTAACGAGATGAGTTCATGTTATTCTGACTTCACCTGTCCTGGTGGTGAACCACTGGATTGCTGTTCATACCATGTCTTGCTCTGGTAATGTGGCAGGCTCCGGGGGCAACAGCTGTTTTGAGGGCCGAACCACAGTGGGCATAATGCGGTTGTGGAGAGATGTTTCCTCTTCAGTGGCCTCCTCTAAGATCTGACAGTCAAAGATTTAAACATAAATAAGGACAAGGAAAAATATCTATGCCACATGTATAATACAAATCTTAATGCGAGATTAGACTGACGTTTTCTTATTTATTGAAATACTGGTGTCTTCGACATAAAATGGATTCCTCATGGCTATTTGGTCCCATTCATCTTTTAAGGGTGGTGTGACTAATGGCATTCTCTTTGGACAAATACAGAACAACTCACCCAGCCTGTAGCATCAAACATTTTGAGGTCCAGTGGATCTCCAGACAGCTGACCCTCTATTTTGGTAAGAGAGTGGCAGGTGGCCATACAAGCCACAAACTGGGTCTTGACAAGATTTCCCTTGCAGGCATTTTCTTCTGACAGGTGAAAACTGGAGGAGATAAATAGCGGATGATACCGAGACATAAACGCTGAGAGTGGCAAGAAAGAAAAAACTAGCATCGTTATTTTTTAATGTGAATACTTTATTTTGTTTTAGAATGAAATTCTTCATGAAACTATAGATTTCAATGACCTATTAAAATAAATTCTAATATCGTGCTCCAGAAACTTACACATTGTTTATCTAAACCACATAGTCAACCTTTATGCTAAATCTGGGGAAAAACAGTCTTATTATTGAATATTTCAACATTTTGTATACCATCAGTAAAACTTACTGGGCAACTTTAGGTAGCTATCATAAGCCCGGTTTTCTGAGTAGCGTGATTCACTAGGTGGGTTTGCATGGGCAGCATAATTACGATTAAATTCAGAAAAGACATCTAATCGGAAAGAAAACGCTCAATTGGTCAACCCTGAACATGTTCAACTGATGAGCCAGGCGGTCAACGGCGCACTTGAGGGAGAACCAGCCACAGTGTGAGCACTCCTTCATTGACTCAAAGGCTGCTTGGGCATGTTTCAGACTTAAACACATCACACACATCTTTTGACAATCTCGGCTGGAAATTTTATTCCCGCACGGGAGTTTCATCCTCTGCTTTATCAGAAGTGCTGGTTGCAGCCATGGTCACTTGTTGGTTGTGATAGCTTCGCAGCTATGGGTTTTTTGTGCTTTTAGGTATTTCTACCTTAGAGTGTCGCGGCTTGGTTTCATAAATTGTCAGAAGTATTGATAGTCCCTGCAGTTAGCAGCTCACGACCACTGTATGGTGACAGGCTATTGTGAGCGGTATCATTCTGGTAACTGTGCCACCGAGATCGAAGCACCCAGTGAAGGAGTTTTTACTTGTGTCGGCCGGTAGTTAAGCTAAGTCTCGGAATGCAAGGTTGCTAGCGTGAATCAAATAACTTCTGCGAAGAAGTGCGCTGCCATTCATTTTTCTTGAATGACTGGCAGCGCACTGTCAAGCTGTTTTATAGGGGGAGGGTCCGCATCCTCCCTGACACTGATGTGCTTAATTCCAGCCAATCCTGGCTGGTGCAATGTAATAAGAGGTCACACCAAAGGAATTCCCAATGTGAGACATAAAACATATACTTTGAAAGAGAGCCCAAACCAGCATAGCAATCACAGCTCAGAAACAGCTAAAGTAGTATAATGACTTAATATTTCTACACTGTATTTTTTGGGATGCTGATGAAATACATTTATAGAGTGGTGGTCTATTATTGAGTAAATTAAGAGAAAAGACTAGCTTACCTGCCATTCTCAGCTCTCTGGACTCCCCATAGGTCTAATCCATCTTCTGTCAAGGTTCCAGTCTGTATGTAGACAAGATATTAAATTTAACAAAATATTACTCAGGTTTCAAGAGTAGAGAGCCACCAACTCAGCGTCAAACCAAGATTGTTCACAATCTCATCTTCTGTTGTTGAGTCATGTTTAAATAAGCATATTTTTAAAAAAGTTATACATTCGAGTTAAAAAGCTACAGATACAAGAAAAAGGTTATCAAATGACGTTCATGAGTGATATACAGTGCCTACCAGCAACCTCCGAAAAAAAATTTATAAAATGGTATGCGAAATTTCTTCGTCTATAACCATGATATTTGAGTCAGATTATATAGATCTCAGATCTACTCCATGTGTTCTCTAGCCTGATCACACACTACAGTAGGAGAATCAGGGTTGCTATTGTGGCAAAAGTGGGCAGCAAAAAATATCAAATGCATGGTGACAATAATTATTTAATTATTGTTTTATCTAAAACACAAGTTTTAGATATTTTATTAAGAAATATTATTTAGTGTCCAGAACATAATTTTCTTTTCAACTATGTTGCTCGGGTTTAAGTAAAGATTTTTGCGAATAATCTGAATTAAGATCACGTATATAGATAACAAATCAAATCGCATTTCATTTCCATCCATTTTTTTAAAAGGGTGTGGAAAATTCTGGGGACACTTGATAAATATGGTTAATGCTGAATATTTTAAAGACCAAAAACTACAGGACTACAACCATTCATACTCACTTTGTCAAAACAGACCAAATTTATTTGTCCACAGATATTTATTCTCTGTGGGCTGATGCAGAAAATTCCAATTTGTTTGAGCCTTCGCTGGGCATACACAATACCGGCTGTCATGGCAGCTGGAAGAGCAGGTGGCACAGTGATGGTGATGATATCCAGGGATTCAATAATGATGGTCTTCGTTGGCACCTGGGGCAAATCAACAGAAGAACAGTCAGAGCGCTTTTGGCATATTTGATGACCTCTTGTCTTTGATTACTACCTTCTTCGATATGTCTTGAAAAGGCTGCTGATAATCCAGGTTAGAGAGTCAAACACATGGCATAGAGATGTATAGCAAAGCTTTTGAGTTTCTCCTCTGCTTATGTGAGCAAATATCCATAAAAAGCTCCAGTTAAGTTTGGTCGCCCAAGTCTGATACTAATCTTAGGAAAAGCCTCTAATAACCCAACAAGTACAAAGGAAAAACTTTCAACATTCAACAATTAATATTTTGCCGCACACATTAGTCAGGAATATATATAAAGAAGGGGAAAAAAAGAAAGAAACTGAGTATTAGCCTTATACGATGTCAAAAGAAGAACCAGGTGGGCTGTTCTGTCATTCTTAAAGGCAGTGAAAAGCTGACTGTTCATCTGTGTCTGATTGTCTGTTTTAGAATAATCCTGCTTTCAGGTAGGAAAAATATCTTTCACAATGATTTCAGTTTTTGCTTAAGCTGGTCAGCAGTGAACAGATGCATGTGAAGGGCAGGTCAGAGGGCTTTCTGTTTGAAGGACATTGATGGACATTTTTTACTATCTTTTTATATTTTATCTGCTCATCACCCATTAGATTACCTCGTTCATAACACTGAGGACGATCGAGTAGACAAAGCCAATTCCAGCCACTGCCACCAAACATAATAAAAAGAGGTAGGCATCGCGGTACAGCTTGAAGTCGGTGGGTTTGGGGTAAAGGATAGAACGAACCAGCTGGCCTTTGGCTGTGCTGAAACCTGGGTGAAGAAGTGGAGATCATGATTGGGTGAATATTTGATCTCATGTTCTTATCAGACAGGGAGTAAGGAAGAAAACATGCAAATCATAAAACACACAAATCAACAAACCTAAGAAATTGTACTCGCCCCTGTACTGAAATGCTGAACTGTGAGGAACAGCAAAACTTATTTGACTGAGTCTCTCAAATTTGGATTTAACAAATATTTAGTTGATCAGGTAATTTCTTGTCTCACTGAAGGGAAAGGATATTATTATATTATATTGATACCTTATATGTTACGATTCTCTGTGAACTCTGAATGAGGAACAGGAAAATATGTGCGCGCATGTATGTGTGGGTAGGATTACATCAGAGTGCCACACCAAAGCACGACACAAATAATCAAGGAAATAATAATGAAAGCAAGATCATGACACCAATCATAAACACATAATAACACATATCTCCAGACAAACATGCCTACCTGTGCGGACCACCACAGCCTTGACCAGTTCACCTGTGTAGAAACGAGTCTGAATGACATGGGTACCACAGAAGAGTGTGTGTCTCTTATGCTCCTCTGTGTTGTAGGCACTGTCGGTCTCATCCCCTCTCGCCCCTGCCATAGGATTTGGGAGGTTGGTCTTTGTCACAGGAACGCTCTCACCTGATGAAGGTTAGAATAATATTAGACCAGAAGATACAAAGAGCATGTTGAAAGTGCATGTCGCTGTTCCTGTGGTTGGTTGTTATGTTCATCTATACCAGGGGTGTCAAACTCAATTGCAAAAAGGACTAAATTAGAAAAACTAATTCCACATCATAAAAATAATAGACAACTATATTTTTCAATTTATATCTAAATCATTTTGTTTAACAATATCAACACAAATTAACTGTAAATAAACTTAAAAGAACTCTTGGTAAATGGCTGGGCGGATTTAGCTTTTTCTTTCTTCGGACACAAAAGAACAGTGAAATATTGTTGCTCCTCAAATCTGTTTCTGCAGTCAGGAGCAGTTGTACATCAGAAAAGAGTAGGTGCATGAATAGCCTCCAGGTGCATTTCCCAATAAATGTAAGCAACTTTGTGTGTTTTCTTGTTTTTAACTTAACAGCCCTGACACGTTGAACGGCTGCAGGATATGAAAGCATTCGCCAGATAATTCAAGCATGCGTTCTATTTAATACTGAGCGCGAGCAACTTACTAAAACGTTTATTATTAAGCATTTTAATTGTTTTTTTCTCATCCATATCCCCTCCCGGGTTCCGAAGCATCTCTTCTAAGGCTTAGGCTAAAGTTTATTACAGTGACTTCATAAATGCTAATATGTGACAACAGAAGAGCGCGCTCTTCTGTTGTCACATATTAGCATGTGACAACAGCCGATGCTGGCGCTCTTGATTGAAGCACAGGCTATCGCAGTGCATTCTGGGATTTTAAGTTTTTGTAGTGTTTGTGTTGTATATCAGCGGGACGGTTATTACAGAAATTAGATCGCGGTCCGGGTATAATTGATCTTGAGTTTAAGATGCCTGACCTACGGGTATCCAGCCCCCTCGGATATTCGCACTTCTCCTGTATATTTGCACTACTACTGTATAGACTAAGCACTTTACTGCTTCTCCTTTGAACTTCTGGTTGAAATACTAACTGCATTTCTTGTCTTAGAACTTGTACTCAATGACAATAAAGTTGAATCTTATCTTGAATCTGATCTGCTCAAGTATTTCATTGTCTATTATCTTAGTTACGAGACTTCGAGTTACATATAATTGCACTAACCTGTGAGCATGCTTTCATTGACGATGCAAGTGCCGCTGACCAGCACAGCGTCACATGGCATGATAGTCCCATTGCTGGGGATGACCATCAGATCACCAGGAACCAGATCAGTAGACAAAATCTCTTCAATTTCTGGCAGAAACATGGGTGCAATAGATGAATGGAAATGGTAAGTATATGACAGACATGTTGAAAACAAGTAAAATGACACAAGATTGAAAATTATGAATGTGGAGGAAAATGTACAGATAAGCAAACAGTAGCCGGTGGTGGGGCAAGAAAAAGAAGATATTCCATTTGAGAGTCTTGCTCAACACATATCTCATTACTCCGGTCTCTCAAGGAGTATGAGGAGAGCAGCAGCGTCACAATCCAGAGCCAGTGCACTTGACAAAGCTGTTGTGTGCAATATTCCCCAACAATGTTTGACACTGATTGATTTCTACTGGATAAAGATAATATGATTCCTAATGATACTGTAAGTGCTTATGAATTACCTCGGCATACCGAGTTCCCCATTTAAAAAGTTTGCAGGTGTAAATAAATAATGTTCAGAAGCATTACAGAATGCGTTAAATTTGAAATGCTACACCCACTGTCTACATACATTGTCACTCACATACTCTAACTAGTGGAAGATCTGACCCACCTGAGTGCGTGCTGAAAATATTTTAGAGTATGCTTACCATATTTCTAGTAGGTTATTCTGAACTCACCTTTTTAATGATACTTAATTCACCACATTATTTTGGTATTTGTTCCCAAACTGCGTTACTATGCTCTTCTTGCTTCTTCCTGTAGTTCTTTTTCCAGATCGAATCTCTAATAAGAGATACTCGCAAGATCTGAGGACTCTATGTCGCCCCTATCTTCTCTTACTGCTGGTGTACCAGCACTGAATATATCCATACAATGACAGGCACCATGATGATCAGGTAATGAAGGTATGTGCTTGATGTTCTTGTGCCTGAGTGTTTGATCGAGTATGTAAGTGTGTCGGGTTATCTAGCACATTAATAGAAGACCCAAATTCCCCGTGAAGGCAATTCGACGTGAGGGGACTGTTATTGTTTTTCTAAGTCTGTCGAGAGTTTCTGGTGGAGTGGAGACTGTATAATTAGCATTTTGACTGAGAGGCAGGCAATTGATCCACTCGCTACACATCTGAATGTGAAAACTCACCACAAATTATTTAAATTCGCCTGGAAATTTAGTTTTTTGACCTAGGCAAACATGGTTGAATTATTATCTGGAAGATGTTTGGACATGTTATATCTGATGGAGCAACTTTACAACAGCAGGCTTTGAAGATTAGATATTCACCATCTGCAATAACCAACCAGGTGGTTGTTGAGGTAATTTAGTAGGTTTCTAAAATGGTTGCACACTGACGACTTGATACGTTTCTTTGGTGGATTGAACTCTGTAGATTCAGTAACCTCTGCCATTTCCACACATTAACGTGCTTCGAACAGTTTGACCACACACGTCGAAAGTCAAAAGGAGCTCCGGCGGAACTTCCCCGAAAGCTATCAGCACAACGAAGGTAAACTAGCACTTCAAAGTTAAACCGCTGAGGAACATAGGGGTTCCTCAGGGGTTTAAAAGTTAACGTTAGAAGAACGACTAAAGCTATTTGGAGCTCAGAGCCAGCTACAAGCCCTGAAGTCCCTGAATAAAGCCAACATATAACATATAACAGAATGAATGAGGCTTAAAGGCGGAGGGTACATTAATTTCAACAGGTCAGAAAACATACACATAACACAATGCCGACCACCCTTATTACTTCCACTGCTATCCTTCAAAATAAGGGCACTAGAAATACATTACTCATTAGGATTTTTAATCTTTAAAGAAAAAAATCAGAATGGGCTAAAATTGGCCGATCACTTAATAAATATTAGTGATCGGCCAAGAAAATTGCACTCTCTAAAATAATTAAATACAAAATGAACAACATACATATAAAAATATTCACAAACCATTGTTGGCTCGGCATACGGACACACGGACAATACTGTGAGCTGCCACCATGTCATGAAGCATGACGTATTGCTGAAAAGAGGAAACAAAAAACAATTGAAAAATACAGTTTCTTCAGACAGTTTTCTGAATTATACTGAACTGGTAATAAACAATTTTTGGAAATAATGATTTGAACTGATTTGATATAAGACACTCATATCAGAGGTCAAGCGGGACCATGTTGTTTCATCATTCAGTTAACTGAAGGTACTAATGTTTTTCATCAGGGAAATCATTATTTGAAAGACTTAATAGCGGCTTCACTGACAATTACATCATGAAATACCTAATGAAAGTGCTCACATTTTAGTGTGATACTAATACTACGGAAAAGATCGGGGCGAACCAAAACTTTTCATCACTGACAAACCGGCCATTAGCTGTAAAGATATGTTACACTTTGAAAGTGATGTATGGATCAATTAAAAAACAAATAAACCATCAAAAACAAGCTAGACAAACGAAACGTGGCTCATTAAGGCCTAAGAAAAGAAATATTTGTTCGAAGACACAGATGTCAGCGTCACTGGATAAAAAGAATTTGTGCTGATGTGGACAGAATAAAAACAGAGTTCAAATGTGCCAAAAGATTTGTGAAAATTTAATTCAATTCCGTCCATTAGTTTTTGAGCAGATGTGGACACAGTTCAATTTGGATGTACGGATTTGTTTATGTGTCCACTTTGGTGGAAGCATAAAAACCATGGTTACGTTTCCATAAAAAAAATTTTCGCTCACCTTTTTTATGGTGTACAAAGAGGTAGCTATGGATATGACTGACATGATAACTATGGCCACGGCATAGTAGTAATACTCATCGGCACTCCACAGGATCACACTAAATAACTGGAAGATGTAGAAAGGGTTGAGGACCTGTAGGAAGAGACAAAAGGACAGAATGTGAAGACACATTTTGTATAAATTTAAAACTAAAACACAGATTTTAGCGGAGACTAATGGAAAAACAATTTGTGTTGATATGGATATAACCTCTAGCATAGGTGGAGGATATATGGCTAGATCGTACTATTGCTGATGGATGGGTAAGGGTAACCTTTGGCAGGGGTGTAAAAAAGAAAGTCAGTGTGACCAAGATGCTATCTGGGAAAAGCTGTTAATAATACATATTATGAAAGTCCAATATAATTTGTACATATCTATAGCGTTAAAGTGAATGGTAAATACTTTTGTGTGTTAAAGTCCTTTGTGTGGTAGACACTATATTTTCTTGATTTAACTAAAACAACCAAGTAACCAAGTACATAGTATTTACATGGCATATAAATACATATAGTAGTTACAGCTTTGTTTTCTTTTGAAATGCTAATAGGCAAAAATTCAGATAAACATTGGCCTTTGTTGAAGCAATGCCAAAGAACAAACAGTAGCTGGGTTTATACGGGCACTTATCTCCTTTCAGGATGAAATTATTCCGAAAGATTATTCCTGTATTGACTTTCTTACATGATGAGCATTGATCTAGCCGGAAATGGAATTCACAAGCGCCGTCACATCAATCAGAAGAACTGTCAAAAGCTGCGTGATGAAAAAGCGACCAATAGATGATAGTATCATCAGAGGGTGGTTGTGAACTGTGTGATCGGGGCTATTTTTGCTGTCATTGTGATGCTTTAATGAAGAAAGAGCTGATAATTACTCATGTTTACTCCTGTACTGGAGACATGAGGTAGGGAGAAGCCCTTTCTCTTTCGAAAAGGGCCTCCGTCTTCAGAAAGGAGTGTTTTTATGCAACATTTTCTTTCAACATTTCCGGATCTATACAGAAATTAGGCTGACAATGTAAACCCACCTACTGTTGGCTTGATATTGTTTTTGGCAGTAACTGAACTGAAACAACGATTTGCAGTTTACAATCCATAAATCATTTTATTAACTGTTTTTTGGAGCGTCAATTTAAAAAAGCACAAGTTGAAAAAAATTGTTCGTAGTATTCAATTTAAAAGAAAATAAGTATAGGGAAACTAGCAAAAAATTCAGAGGTTTGATTTTCTTTGATAATATAACATATTAAAGCAATAATTTCATCATCACGACTGACCATTCTTTTGATCTACAAATAACCTAACTGAGTAATAGTTTCAGCTTTACTTTGAGGCGCAATGTGAAACATACAAAATTTACACCGTTTCTCTATAGTCAGTACATTTAGTGAAAATGGACACATACACATTGCTTCATCATTGTGGAGTAGATATTGATTGCATAGTGTAATAAATATGAGAAAATGACAAGATAAACATTAATGATGTCCCATCCATTAAAAGGTGGAATGAGCACGCAAATTGTAAATGAGACTTTCATTAAAAAAAAGCATTCGGATTTTACAAAGAATGCTACCTGTCAATGCAAACAGGGCCCTACCTCTTTGATAAGTAGCTTGAAAACAGAAGGCACTTTAACTGCAATTTCATTCACTCCGAAGAACAGTCTCCTGATAAGAGGTGAAAGAGACATTTATGTTAATTTGCAAGACTGTCATAAACTTCAGACAAAAATTGATAAGGGAAGGCGAGACAGAGAAACACTTACAAGTATACACTGTTTAGCCATGACATTATTACCATGACTAATATTTTGCTAGTTTGCAGTGAAAACCATTCTGCAATGCACTCTGTGTTCCGACACATTTCTATTAGAACCGGCATTCATTTTTTCAGCAATTTGTGCTACAGTTGTACAGGCTATCCTTCACTCCATATGCACATCAGACTTTTTCACCGCTTCTCCCTCTCACAAGTCTTGTAGTTCTGGAGATGCTCTGACACAGTCATCTAGCAATCACAATTTGACCTTTGTCTACCTCACTGAGATCTTTAGGCTTGCCCTTTGCCTGATTCCGATCTATCATCAAATTTAATGACAAATTCTTCACTTGCTGCTGAATATAACCCACTCAATGACAAGTGTTATTGTAATGAGATAATGCATGTTGACCTGACTTCTCCTGTTAGTGGTTACAATGTTTTAACAAACTGGTACAGTTTGGTAAATACAATGCGGGCAAGATGAACACTTTAGAGTTACCTTAAAATGATGTATCCATGGAAATTACAAAAACAGTAAAACAAAAAATTGGAAAGAATTTGGCTACGCTAGAATGTATACTTTGCGAGACATCCTCTAGATAAAAAAGAAAAAGCCATATGGTCAACATTACGACCATATCCCTCCCTCATTGTATGATGGAGGGATAGGAAGTTTGTCAAAGTTAAAATCCTGCAGCTACTATCTTACCTGTACTCTTGCTGGTTCCTGGTCAGGCCTGCACTGTGCTCCAAATGAAGGGTGGAGCAGCTGACCTGCAGATCCTCCACGCCGCTGTAAGGGTAAACCAGTTCAATGATTATATTTGTGCTGCATTGCAAGTCTAATAATAACTAATGCTTTAAATATAAACACATTTTTTCTTGCTGTATTTATGCCTCTTTGTGAGTTACATTGGGGTATACAGATTATCATTACTTATCAACTCTAGATATGAAAATATTCAAAAAAAAAAACCTAAGTAGAAAATTAAAATATTCTTACTTTAAAACTTCAAAATTCTGTAACACCTCGTTCCAATAATACCTTGCGCTATGAAAGGTAAAATAGCGAATCTGTGGGGAGAAAAAAAACAGCAAACCAAAACAAAAGGTGGCTTTTATTTTTATTTGACAGATGGCAGTATCACAGTATTGTTGTCTACATACTGTACTTAAAAGGAAACAAAGTGACTTAAAAGAAACTGAGAGGAGAAACAGTTTGACCAAATGTACCATATGAAATTTCAATTCAAATAATGGTAATTTATATAGATGGATGGACAAGTTAATATTTGCATTGAGTGTGTTGTTTTCGTAAGGAGTGCAGTGAATGTGTTCAACATGATAGAAGTAGTGAGTGAATGTGTCTTAGTCAATGACAAAGACCAAAAAAGTTTGTGTTACACAAAATTCTAAATCTTATTTTGTAACATGAATATTAATATAAATACACATGAATAAAACATGGTGATGTTTTCTATAACGGACAAACCATAAACTTAGAGGAAGCTGCTAATCTGGCAGTTGAAATGTGGTTTCCCTCCTTAATGTTTTCCATCTAAGGGTGAATGTAGTTAATTGTGGCGATGGGTGCCTTACCTGTGTGGGTTGGTAGTCGGCAAATCTTTTGATGAGGTCCTGAGGAGGTCTGTCATCGCATGGATGTAGGTTATGTCCATTAGCGAAAAAGGGAGAGGCAGGGGACGAGAATGGGTATATGTGAGAGGAAGGGGAGGTGGTCTGGTTTTCCAGGCTGTGAAAGGGGCTGTTCCCCGGGGCCAGCATAACTCGGACCCTGGCCAGGAACCAGCGCCGGAATTCATCCTAGTCAAACAAAAACACAGTCCTTGAATTAGAATTGAGGATTTTCATTAATAAACACTATATCCCATTAGTGACTAGCCTTAGTACTTACTCTAAGGGTAATTGTGAAAGCAGACCCTAGATAAGGCCCTACAGCAAAACCTCCATCACCACAGGTAATAAGAAAAAAATAAATTCACGATAGAAGCTGGACTGGGGCCACAGACAGCTGCTTTGACCATCCTCATCGCTTTTAAAAGGATTCCAAAATGAAAACATCTGGTCTGCTTCGCATGACATAATTTTGTGAAATTTGTAGATTTTTTTTTCATTCACTGTTGTTCATGGTAGGAAGATATCACCATACTTATTGTTGCACTTAAATTTAACATTTGATATTTTACAATAACATTCTATACAAACATTGGACATTAAGAACTTTGTTTTTATTCTATTGAAGATCATCAGCAAATGTGGATGGAAATCAAGATTATAAATATCCGACTCTTTTTAATTGTTCTTTATTAATTAGAAAAATTAACCAATTCGAAACTTGGGTTTTGTGATCGGTTGCACCGCTATTCACAAGTATTGTGTAGAATGATTACAATCAGCTCGATGGGCAGTCATGCAGACAAAATGAAGCCGTGCCTGGAGGAATGAATTGCTATGGAAACACTGTTGGACCGTTGGTAACTTATCAATACATTCCTGATGGTTTCACTTCTTGGAAGAATCAGTCTCAATGTAATTACTGTGTTACAACCACAACACTTCAATTGTATTCACTCAAAGCCTTAAAAGCACAAGCTTGATGTTCATATCTTTTTTTTGATACCTATAAGCTAAGTCATACCTGACAGCACATATAATCGACTCTGCTGTAGTTAACCGTTAAAAAAAAGAACACTTGAGTACTTAAAGTTTAACTAAGCCTCAAACTTGCATGGTAAGTGGCAAGTTACAAACGTTGTAATAATGTTTCTGAAATACCTGCTACTATGTAGCTTATACTACACAAGTGCCTGTAATTTAACAATAATTCAGGTTATTTTTTTTCAAAACTTGCAAATAAAATAAAAACAAAAAAACAATTATGAAGAATATGGCTGCTAATAAAATCCAAAAGCGACTTATAAATTAAACCAAAAGTAAAATAAATGCATCTCTATCTGCAACTTACTGTGGAGCGCAGCAAAACCACTTCTGCATCACGGGCCGTGGTACGGGTGCAGGTAGATTTGACGCACCACTCTGGCATCCAGTAAAGCAGCAGGAGTAGGAAGCCTCCTGTACACAGCACCCCGAGACCCACAAGGGCAAGCCGCCAGCGACAAAAACGAAAGCCCTGTAGCTCCTAAAGGGTAGAACAAAAAAAAGGGGTACTCTGGTAAGTAGGAGTGCACATTACAGACATTACAATTGATAAAATGAAAAGTGTCCCACCATCTCCTCTTCTTCCCCTTTGTTGAGGATCTTCAAGTCTTCCTTCTCCATGATGCGGTACAGTTTGCCAATCCCCTTCCTTAGTCACTGAAATCACAACGGATAAAATCAAAAATGACGAACAGCGCGAAAAAACTTTTAAGCTTCACGACAATCTAGCCAAAAAAGTAACTCCACACCAGAGGGTCGGATTCCAAAGGAGTGGGCACATGGTGTTTTCTAGCAATTGAGGAGATTCAAAAACTCATTATTTTTAAAATCCTATGTATTTGACTTTGATCTAAATATGGAACCTATTTCGGCCTGTGGATCCAAAGTGCATGAAATACAACAGAGGCATTTAGTTACTGGAACACATGACACAAGGTCAAACTTCAAAAAATGCACAGCACTGCAAAGACAGTTGCTTAACCTCATAACACCTGAGATGATCTGTTTGGAGTGTCACGCTCCTACACACGGATCAACTAAGTCACCAGTTAAGTGTGTAACCTAATATCAACTCATCCCAGTGGTCTCTCTGGGCTTTACATCTGCTATGAAAGGTAATGTGTCACTTTGTGCGAGTGCGTATGAACTGTGCATCACTATTGACAGAGATTGCCATCTAGGTAAAAAGATGAATGAGGGAATGGAAACAGGTAAGTAGCAGAGGATATTGTCTATGTGGCTTAAAAAGTCCAACCAAGCTTCTAGAACATTTGACATTATCTCGCTTATGCCAATGGCTCAAAGGTCGGGGGGTTGATAATACATTTATCAAATAGGTACACTCCTGTGGCAGAGTAATTTAAAGTCAAATGTAGAGGAGCTCAAATCAGAAAGAGTTTGGAAAATTATTAAAATTTTATTTTTTAATACTAATTTTGGCTTCTAATGAATATTAAATAGAACTATCAAGGTAAATGATTATTGAACACATGCCATTTAGCAATGAAGGTTGTTTTTTGTATAGCATTATAAATACAGTGCTCCACCCTTTTTTGTTGTTGTTTTAACAACAAAAAGCAAATTTTATCTTACTACTGTGCTGATTGCTTCTTTCTTTTTTTTCCTCTGGGCATACAGCGGGATATTTTGCTTAGGACCAAGCCCTTCCTTGTATTTTACAATAGCAACCCACTGGCTGGCGCTAGGCAATGGGTGCAGTGAAACAAAACCTTCCCTTCCAAATGTGTGTTATGGAAATGCTGGTAAAGGTTTATAAGGGACACAGTCTTTTCAAAAGATTGCTGTCACAATGACTTATTGATATCATACAAATTAAAACCTTAAAAGCATTAAAAGTATCAAGCTTAAGCAGTTACTGCAGTTGAAGATTACTATATGGAATGTTATGACATCTTCTGTTCACATAACACCAAGATAACCTCAGGAAATACATATAACTCCAAAAAAAAACAAGAAACAAAGTTAGAAACTGGGTACGTTGGTTTGTTTGGTATGTTTGTTTAGTCAATACATCACATGTTAACTCAGGTTAGAAACAAGTTATATATTCAAGTGGACTTGTGCAAGAACAGGGATAAGCAAACGGTCAACAAATATGAAAAGTGTGTTTGTTACCTCTGTCCAAGGTATTTTTTTTCTACTTATGTTTGATTGTTTTTAGCAATACTGTGCTAAAAGCTATTAAGGTATGAGCTCTAATGAGTTCCATCCTTGTTGCATAAAAAAATAATCCAGAGTAGGCCCTTATCTAAGAAACAACTTTAAATTATAAACCACCAATGTGACTTGCAAGGTGCTATCAAATGTATTTAATCTAAATGCTCAGTATATCTTCTATACACTCAAAAAAAGTTTCCTAGCTATCTGAAGGAAGATTTTTTGAGGATGATACAGCTGAATATATAACTAGATAGGACAACTAAATCAATAAAAAGTGACAGATAACTCAAATATCTATCAACACCTGGAAAAATCCATCCTCCTACCTTGAGAGGCAGGGAAACGGTACCCTGGGTGGTCCTCCTCCCTACAAGCTTGCCTTGACACCGAAACAAACCTGGAACCTGGAACGAAAATCACAAGCAAATACACATCACAAAAACGGCTTTGTATAACTCGAAGTCTCTCCTCTTAATTGACAATAACCTGAAGTTAGCTGTTAGAGATACTTTCACGAAACGGTTACATATGATCAAAAGGAACGTAAATGATTCATGTGCACGAAAATGGGGAAGCGACTGTTGAAATCTACCAGGTTATGTATGTACTCAGATAATGAGGAGAAAACCTTCCAAAACATGGATTCAACAAATTCATTTAATTTAATTTCATAGACATCAGCAGACAACACTTATGACTCAATGTGGTTGCCACAACTGGCAACTAATTTCTTTATTATTTAAATGGTTACCAAATATAAGTAGAAATGGCTTTACTGTGTGAGGTTTGTTTAAGTTTCCAAACAGTATGCTATCAGCATATTGTTTAACCTAGGCTGATCACAATGTTGTTTTAATCAATAAGAAACGTTGGGGAGGAAGAAAAAAGAAATGTTACAGCTGATATTTCATGATTAAGCATGACAGTTATCAATGCTCTTGGAAATAAAATATCAGAAGTAAGGACATTAGCCAGTGAGTGTGTATCAAACAGAGGAGGAAGAATATGGTTCTACAATCAAGTCCAGCTTTTACAAAGCAAAGCAACCCATGAGGTGATGATCTATAAACACCAGGTATACACACTGGAAAGAATATGGTAATGAAATATGTATTATACTGGGTTTATTTTCAATTGTATTGAAAATATCCATGCAATGATGTATTGTTTCATAGACATGTGTTCTTTGCATTTATACTGAAATGGACTGATGAACCAAAGCTGAATTTAATGTGCAACAACTGTGTTTTACGTTGCACTGGGGGCAGCAAAAAAATCACAAAAGGAACTCTTTGGTCATCTTTCCCTTTAATGCCAAACCCGATGGTCTTGGCTGTCCCTGGTTCTACTGGATGTAGTAGTCAAGGGCTTTTAACATTGGCTGACAAGGCATCAGAGACATTAAATACTGTACAGTGAAGAAATGATAATAATAATAACAAACACTGCGCAGTGAATTTAGGAAAAAGCCTATACACGGTTGGTAGGAAGAAGCGGGGATGATTCACTCTCGCAGGGATGACTCGCTCTCCCAATACTTAGGGATATATCTAATTTTGTAAAGATCTGATATATTAATCCAGAGGGGAAATTTTATTGTTACAGCAGGTCCAAAGACAGACATTCTAAAGGTGACAAAAAGAACGTAAGGAAGACAGTCAGACAGAAATTTATATACATAAACACACACACACACACAAACACACAGCCCACTTATACACATGCCGCATATACATATATACATACATATATAGTACAGAAATTAAGCAATAAAAAAATAAAATATAAAATAAAATACACATCTACATAAGAATAAAGAATGAAGTGCATGCAAATCTAAAGAAAAGGAAAAAAGCGAAAGACTCCAATCTCCAATGGCATATATAAATATGAACTTAAATAGACCAAATAGAGCGGGCATCACCAAATGGCGGACTCCGGTCTGGGCACGGACCGAGTGCTGGTTCTGTCCGGACCCATGTACAATTTCTGATAAATTAATGAGAAAAAGTAATAATCTTCGCAGGCGTTAAGTTTTTTTTATATCCCGACAGTCACGCCTACAGACTGCAGGCGCAGCTAATCCAGTTAATACGGAAATCGTTCGTTGACATCATAGCGTCACTCAAATGGGCCAATCAAATGAATTGTTTACAGGAAGAGTGATGTGGGAACGAGAAGACATGGCTTGCTAAATACTAAGGAAATTTGGTTCAGAGAACAGAACATTTAAAAGTGAGTGGACGGACCAATATATGTTCATTCTTCTGCCAGCCAGTACCAAACCTTTGTGTCTCACATATTGTGAAACCGTGGCGTTGATCAACAGCGTGAAAGTTAAGCGTCACTACGAGACCAAACACAGATCCTTTGACGAAACATATCCACATAAGTCCCAAGTGAGAGCGTGCAAAATAACGGAGCCTAGAGCCCAGTATGATAGATCTACCCGACTCATCAAACATTCGTTTACAGCCTAACAACCTGCAAATGAATGTTCACTCAAGATTTCATGGATTTTTGGGCAGCACAACAGTAGTGAAGGAATGCTTGAACGCCGCTATCGATACGTTACTTGAAGATAAACAAAATGGTGAATTGTGTGACAAAATCAAGCAAATCCGATTGTCAGCTACAACGACAACCATAAAATCTGAAATATTAGCAGAGGATGTACTTTCACAGCTTGATGCAGCTAGTCAGAGGTCAGTGTGAGCATCTTTAACCATTGATGAGTCTACAGATATAACGGACTAAAGCCCAGCTTAAGGTTTACATGAGATTTGTTCACAAAGAGAAGAAAGAGATCAGTGAGAACCTGTTGGGTGTAACACCACTTGAGACACACACAAGAGGAGAGGACATTTATGAGGCCAAAAAGACAACCCTGATCACCACTGTATCATCCATTAGACGGTTCTTTGTGCCGGTTCTGAAGGAAGAGTTTTCTCAAGTATTGAATACAATGACCAAACTCTTTATTTTTATTTGAATTGTAGGCCTTAAGTGCTTGTTTAATTTTACTTGAAATGTATGCCATTATTGTATTAGGAAATGAAAGAAGGGAAATAGAAAAAATGTGGAAAGGGGCTGCTCAACTTTTTTTTTTTGTAAAAGAGTAAGAGTAGTTTTTTGCAATTTATATTTATTCTATTGAGAAGAAACTTGGTCCTGTTCTCTTTTACTTGCGATGTAGGCCTCAAGTTAATTATTCGGGCTATGGGACTAAGGCTAAGGCAGAGGGGTAGGCAATTGGATGCAATTTAGACATTATGAGGTTTGGACATTTGATGGGAGGTAAGTTTAGTCACTGGACATCTTTGAATTCTAATTGAATACCCCTGATATAGACCATCCCTGTCTACAGATACGTTGCCTACACTGCCTACTGAACTTCCAGATGTGTTTCTTGCTTTTCCTTCAGACTGAACCATGCAGAGAGGGGACTTCCATCTGATGGTGAAAAGCTCTACCCTAGATAACAGTGTTTAAATCTTTCTTCAGTTATTTGACACTTTCATATATCACTAACCTAAACAAGTACAAAGTACACAAGCCCATGAAAAAACACATTGCCTTGCACACAATATAGCGGTGTATTGAAATAAACTGGATTGTAACCCATGTATTGTATGGGCGAATTTTTGGCAATTAAAAGCTCTATTATGCAATTGACTGCATTTCCCAAATAATGGATGTTGATTACATTGACAAGCTGCCCAAGCCCCGGCAAAAAACTAGCTCTTGAACAGTGAGGACTCAACATGTTCTCCTTTCCCTTTCAATTCTGTTTCTCAACACACAGACAAAAAGGAAAAAAAAAAGGAACAATGAGCAATGACCTAATGACATAAGTTCATAATTCATGGAAGCATTTGGAGGAAAATGTATTCTGTTGTCATCGTGCTCTGCACTCAATGTTCTTTCTTTATCACTTCCCCTCCTACTCGTGGGGTATAATGACTAAGCTTTGCTCCCCATCATGAACCAATCGAGCAGCTATTCTTTTGGCCACTGGAACTGCGAAAATGACTATGACTACATGTCTTTCTTCTGTGGTCAGAACAGCTAAAAAAATATTTGAATACCATAATTAACTTAATAATACATTATTTAAGATATACCTAAAAATAAACCTTTTCATAATACTTCCATACACACAGAGCAAATTTAGGAATGCAGCAACCCCATTTCCAGTTCAATAATCAACAATTGCTGCAACAAACATGAACTCCAAACCAATAGAATCAGCTACAAAATGCAGAGGGTTTGGTAGTTGTTTTTTTTAGATGACGTAGACACACAATTTAGTTGACAACTTGGTGGCCAGCATTGCTGAGAGTACTATGATCAAGGCAGAGGGAGAGGGGAGTGCAGGGGGGAAAAAAATATCTATAAGTAATGAGTCCGTAAATTAGTTCAAATCTAGGTAAAAATCTATGAGAAAAAAACATGGGGTGGATAGTTTGAGGGGGGGAAAAAAAGCAATCGTGCAGATCCGAAATGTGCCGTTACAACCGTTACATTTCTTGACAGGCTATGAAAAAGTGCTAGTACAAAATTAATCAAAACATATGTCAAATTAATTGTGTGGCTTATTACTACATAATGTCCCCGGGCGGGGTTTTCTACATTGATGTGGCCAGGGGTATAAGTGGGATTTGGCGATTAGGGGAAACCTATTCTGGTATAGCAGCAAAAGCCAAACTATGTCCAGAGACAATATTTAATTTTGTACGTAAACATTTTACTGTACATTTAAAATATGAACAATCTAAGACCATCATTAGTTTAATATATGTTAAATTATTACTATATATATACAGTAAAATGTAAATGTATTAAATTATGTGTTTTCTCTGGACATAGTCTGGCTCTCACAGCAAGAGGGTACCAAGTTCAAATCCACCTCTGCCAGCCTTTCTTGTCAGAGTTTGCATGTTCTCCCCGTGTCCGCTTGGGTTCTCAGGGTCATTCATCTTTCCGCCACAGTCCCAAAACATGCAATGTAGGTGAATGGCGAGTCTAAATTGCCCGTAGGACTGAATGTGAGTTTGGATGGTTGTCTGTTTCTATGTGTCGGGCCTGTGATGAACTGGCAAGGTATCTTGGGTGTAACTCTCCTCTCGCCCAATGTCAGTTGAGATAGGATCCAGCCCCGCAACCCTGAACAGGATAGGCAGTTACAGATTAGGAATGAATGAATCATTGCAACATTTCCAGAGCTATGACATTTTAGTGATGGGCTCCCCAAACCGGTCAATTTCCTCGCCTTGACTGCGCCTCCAGATCTTGACCACTTATGTCAAGAACAGAATCTGAAACATTGGAACACATTGGCAAAGTCCAACACTCACTGAGAATGTGTCTGACTTCCTTCCAAGAATACATACACAAATAAAGTGATTTAATGGTCCTAAGATGATAGAATGTTGAATAGCGTTGTCTTCTACAAATCCAAAACACTTTCACATACATACTGAATGAAGCTTTGGTTACATGGTACCTACAAGCAAAATGATGATCAAAAGATCTGTTCCCTTGCAGATGAATTCAAATACCATTAAACTACATAATTACTTTAGATTTTAGAATGTGAATTTTAAACACACTACCAACCAAAGACCTGCACAAATATCTACCATGTTTATTCACATATCAAAATCTATCATGAACAATCACTCTGCACGTTCCATCTTGTGTTCACAGGGTTAGAGAATTGAATGGCAGCACATTGCCTAATTTGTCGTAAAGTCCTCATGTATCAAATGTCATGTTCAAAAACAGAACTCACAAAACAAGATTAATTAACTTTTTAATGCATTCTTGTGTTTATCACTGAAATATAGTATGATGCAAGTGTAAGAATTTACATAATTTAATAAAGTTTCTATCTATCTATCTATACATTTAAACATGTACCACCTGTCTCTACTGTAAAAACCTCTTGCCTCTGGTTTTATGTGAGACAAAGTCCTTGACGGCACTAGTATATGCAATTACTACAATGTCACAATTCAATGTCAAGCACAATTCTGTATCGGAAATTTTAAGGAAACTCCAAGTCACTCTTATAAAACCATTAAAACGCCTTTTTCCGAACAAGGCAATGTTAGATAAGGAAAGCTTGACACGGACTTAAACTGATCTTTGGAAGCTTAACAGGACTATGCCGTGGCAGTGAATGCACTGTGATCACTTTAAAATGAAGTTCTGTGTTTTTTTTCATGTCTACATATCACTATCCAAAGGGTACCTCCATCAAACTCAAATTCTAAGGAAGGAAGCGCTTCTTTACTTGCATATTATGATTCTTTTTAACTTGTTAAGATCATGACTCGGAATTCTAACCCCAGCAAGACATATTCAAACATTCAGTGTCACAGGCCAACGAACAGCAGCTTCGCAGGTTAAAAAGACCATGACATGAAGTTAAGAAGGGTTAACAAGACTTTTTTTTAAATCAGAGAGATGACAGCATGAAACAGAGTGGAACTAAAAGTGTTGAAGTGACATTTGGAAGCAAAGATAAATATGTCTTTGCAACAAAAACTCACTGAAACCTTCCAGTTTACAATTGAGATACCTAATACTAGCAGTGAGGACAGCTATCGCACTCTAATATTGTTACCGGCAAAAATGAAGCAGGCGTTTTTTGTTTGAATTTGATCGATATAAGCTTCATCTGCAAATAATAATATCAACAGAGTTGATGATGATTTCTTAAGGGAGCATTTAGGTGGCACCCTCCACTGGAGGGCTGATTTAGATTTTTAAAAGATTAAAGATTAAAAAATAAAAATCAGCCAAAATTGGCCTGAAAGATTTTATAAAAATCGGTGATCGGCCAAGAAAAATTGCAATCGGTGCACCTCTTGTAAAAAAAAAATGCTTTTGAGGATTTGTTGATACATTAATTTCACAATTCTAATGAGCGTAAGCCATTTTTACATCAATATTAGTCTATGCAGTTTAAATAAGCAATTGACTCCTCTGCCATCAGACAAGTTTTTTCTTTTTTTTTATTGACAACTGGCGAAAAAAACATGCAAGAAAGCAGAACAGTAGAAAGGAACACTAAGCCAATTAAACTATAACTACTTTAATATATTTTTCACTTCAGTCTCTTTCAAACTAATCATTGATTAAAGACTGCTAGAAATTGAAATATAACACTAACATACAAACATCGTGAACCCTGATATGTGTCATATCAATGCACAGTGAAGTGGGTTATTTTGAGCTGAAATTGGTGTGTCATGTTATCATTACTATGAACCAAACCTGTAGATAATAATAAGTGACTACACAGGATAACATGAAATAGATTAGTGTTATCAATGGCTAGTGTTATCAATGGCTAGTGTTATCAATGGCTACTACATTAGTGTTATCAATGGCTATTGCATTGGTGTTTTACAGATCTACAAGTTGTGTAAAAAAGAAGTCATCTTTTTTCTTTTAATATAACCTCTTTAGCTGCTCAATGATGATGACCAGGAGCAGCATTTTGTGGAATTATCTGAACGGTGGCTGATAAGGATGATACTTGAGCTAACAGTGTGTGGCATGCCACAAAAACAACAATAGGTTGCTTCTATACACATATTCACAAATGCAGTCATTGTGGCACATGCACAGAAGACTGCATTCTGTTCTGTAGGGAATTATAAGTTTAAAGGGGACCTAAACTGCTCTACAGTCCTATGCTACACACCATGATTTATACCAGTGAGGGTTTTAATCCATTTGTTATGACATATATTTATCTAAATGCACATTTACACACATGCATTTTCAGGGTTGTGTTAATGTATCAGCTTTCAAGGTTGTTCCAAATTTCATATGAAGTGTTTCAATTTATTACATTTCCACTGAAGCAGATCCTTTTGTTTCTCTCTCATTGTTGAAGCCAAACTACTAGACTAACACGATAAAAGATGTGTTATTCTATCAGGCTGCTTTGGGGCTCCCGCACAAAACAGTGCACATGTCAGGATATTTCTCATCTCCACTCTGAATCAACACTGGCAGGCTTTCCATCAAATGCTTTCAAGCTCATCTGTGAAAAGTGTTGAAACATTGGCTCCGAAGCTTGAGGAACATTGGTGTCTCGTCCTCCTAAACCTAAGCTAAGACTACACACATTCCCCATGGAGATGTAAAGTAAGTCCAACATCAGCTCCTTAGCTCCATCAATTCAGATGATCATAGGAGGCGTTATATCCAGTTGAAAGATAAACTCACACCTCAAACGCTACTCACATTAGTTGAATTGATTCAAATAAACTTTTCTTTCAAAATGAAAATTGATGGTCTTCATTTTTAGTTACGTCAGCATGGTAAGGCCGCAAGATAATGCAATACGTATAGATAGAAATAACAGGAATTTTGACAAAGTAATTTGAAATATTCGGTTGTGAAATGATTAATAAGAATAAAATAAAAAATAATTAATCCTTACATTTTGGAGCAAGTTTTAAACTTATAAATTAAGTGGGCTGCCAGTTATAAGCACAAAAGAAACAAAACTAGCTGTATTAAACAATACAAATAAGCAGGATGTAATGAAATGTATATCACTTGTATCAAAATTGATTTCTCAATTTTGATACAAGTGATATACAAATGTGTTAAATCATATAAGAAAAGCACTATGGGTGTGCACTTGGGTGCGTGGAAAACTTCTCCATTTCCAGTCGGTAAGAGTCCCTTTTGTTTTATGCACTGCAGGCTGCAGATCACTAGCAACAAATTCTGTAAATCCAAATACCGTGTCTCAGACTTAATCATCTCAGTTACTTCTCTTGTTCACTATTCATTGAAAATGAACATCACAAGTTTTAACCATTTGATTGTGTCAAAAACCTAAAATGTTGTAGCATGAGCAAGTTAATTTATCTTAAATGACATTGCACTTCCTGAAATGTGACTAATGCGCACATGTGCATTGTGATGTTAATGCTGAAATATCATGTACAGCCCTCACCCACAGCAGTCAGTCGTATTTGAAGTAGACGGTAATTAACTATTAATTAACTAAAACGCAGCTAAAACCATACATTTACTGCCAAATTCACTATTTAATGTGTACATTTTCCCTCATGTTCATTCACCGTTGATTTACAGCTTGCCCTCTCTAGCTTACACATGTTATACATGTACATACGAGTCAAGTTACCATTATGCTCTTAACAAAAATTATATTTTTAGAATACTTTACTGTGAAATGTGGGACTCAATTTATTTTCTTAATGAAAAATAACAGAAAGGAGCTGTGGGTCGCAGTTTTAGGGTCAAACAAATGCAATACTCCCAAATGGGGAAGTTATGTAAAGCTTACATTAACAATACAATTACACAATTCAATTGTCGCCAGGTCATCGCAGGGCAGACACATAGAGACACACAACCACACACACTTACGGGCAATTTTCTGTCACCAATTCACCTGTATCACATGTTTTTGGACTGCAGGAGGAAGCCGGAGTTCCCGGAGAGAATCCATGCAGACACAGGGAGAACATGCAAACTCCGCACAGGAATGCCGGCAGATGTGGATTTGAACCTGATACATTCTTGCTGTGAAGCAGCAGCGTTAACCACTGCGCCACCGTGCTGCCCGTTTATGGTAGTTGAATAAAGTTAATTTGATACTGTCTGTGTATAATAAGTAAAAGGTTTGACGTCTGATTTTAAATACCTGTGTCTAGATATCTCAAAGTTGGTTATCCATGGTGAGAATTTGACATGTGGAAGCTAGCAGATAAAGTCATTGGCCGTAATAGGGTCGAAGTCCATACAAATACTTTGATAAAATGTATCTCCTTTCAGCACTGATATATAAGCAAAACAACTAACTCTGTGTAACTCTATCTCAAGCACTCATAAAAAGTGGCCAGTACTGATTAACAGAGGACAAAAAAGGCTGTGAAACGATGAAGTCCAGTAAGACCAATACTGACAAAGTGGGATGACTTTATGGAAATGGCTCAAGTATTCTGTCAAGGCTGTGATCAGTTAAGCAATTTTTGGATATATGACTTGAAAACTACTCTAAAAACGCTTTTACCATTCAATTTAACATAGTTGTTCTTATACATCATATCAACGCACTGGTATCAGTGCTGGGAGTGATTAAATCAAAAAGTTCATGAATTACAAAAGTTTAAAAAAATGGGATCATAACTTTGCTTACTTGGAAAAGTGTCCACCTATGAAAAAGTCTCAAAATTTTACACAAGCCAAATGATGGATCTATTCAAAACGGAATCAAGCAATAAGAGTACAGTAGCATGAGATTGACTTTTACTTTAGGACTGTGACCATAATTTTATTGTAGCAGCAAGAATATCGGTAATTTATCATAATTTTAAATCCAACTGCCTAAAATTGTGTAGGTCCACCTTTGCTCAGCGTTCTGACACCTTTCTATTAGAACCAGTATTAACCATGTCGCCGTTCTACCAGTTGTCTTTCCTTAAACCACTTTAGTAAGCACAAAAAACTACAGACCTAGATCATCAAATATAACCTGCAGCTTCAGATCTGCTCTCAACCACACATCTAGTCATCAAAAATAGGCCAATGTCAGTCCCTTAAGATCAGTGCGCTAATTTTTCCTTTAGGACATAATTTTAAATGATTATTTAATATATCCAACTTACTAACAGATGAGATAATCAGTGTTATTCTTATTTAACCTGTAAGTAGGTATAATTTTGTGGCAATACACAATACAGTTTTTGAAAACTATACAGATCTCGAGCCAGTTGTCAACATAAATAGAGCTTTGACTGTCAAACTGAATACTAGTAACACTTAAATGCTCAATAAAAATATTTCACAGGATAATATTTTTCATTAAGTTAATTCGTCCAACATATGGCATTTAATGTGTTAAAAAAACACACAACCTCACTGCCTTAAGTGAAAACGCTATATGTTGCATTAAATATATTACATAGTTACAATAACACAGATTCAGTTAACTAATTGTTTTCTTCCAATTATTAGTAGAAAAAAAAAACAATAAAATAAACACCGTTCCTTGTACTTATCAAGGACAGAAACAGAAAACCTTCACTAAGTGTCATGCAGACCCGTCAGGGTTTTTAATACTTTTTAGGGTGACATAGTATTTGGCAGCACGCATCTTTCATCAACAAATGAAAACCATATTCCTTATGACAGTCTCCAGCAATGAATACCATAATAATGTCCGTGACTAAATGCTGCCACAGGCAGCAGCCTGGTAAGCGCTTCAAACAGCAGACTGCTGGCTAGCTGGCTAGTATTAGCAAACCTTCATTTACAGTCATCTAAAAGCTAACTAGCTTCATAACAGTGTCCACGTGCCTTCCACTGGTAGTCCTACTGTCGGTTCCAGGTATTGTTAGGACGGCAATGTATCTCAAAAGCAGCACTGACCGGTTTCCATGCGTGCCACAGCCAGCTAACGTTAGCTTTAGTACTGCTAGGAAGCGAGTGACACATGGGTGATGATGACAGCTACATAAGCAGACCGCACACATACTCCATAGTAAAACTCACCCAGAACCACCTGGAATCTGTGAAGATCACCTTCGAGCCATGTTTAGAGCAGAGCAGCTGTTATCTGAGGGAAAACGTCGCTGAATTGGCAAATTGACTAAGTTTAATAGGAAAATGTTGTAGCAGCACTGAGGCGGAGAGGATGGCTGCTGTGTGTTGACAGACGAGGTACTACAGCAGCAACGAACTGGCCTGAACTGGCTGCCTGACGGCAGGAAGTGGTAGGTAGTGACGTCAGAGGAGGAGGCTTGAGCAAGTTGGCCAACGTGCCTCTCAGCTCTGACCAGAAAAATAGCAAGGTGTTAACGCAGTGATCAACCGTTCATTGTCATAGATCAAAACTATGTAGGGGCATGTTAACCAAGAAGAACCAAGGAGTCCATTTTCTTATAGAAAAGTATAATTGATAATATACCACATCATGCCATTGGAACCCCTCGGGATCCCCCGAGAGTGTTGCTGAGGAGAGAAACATCTGGAATGCCCTTCTTTGGCCTGCTGCCACCATCCGACCCCGGATAAGCGATGGTTGGTTGAATGGATCCTCATCATAATTACAAACAACTCCATGGAACACATATAGAGAATTATTCTAGAAATACTGCACCAAGTGTCAGATTTGTATGGTTACAACCAATGTATGTTACATCTGGTTTTCTTGGTAAATCTTGCATCCCCATTTGAAAATAAACCTGCTTTTTCATTCACAATTCCATATAATATGTAAAACTTAGAACTTTACTGGTTAGGTTCTTGAATTATTTATTCAGCCAACTACATCCAGTTCAGCAAACAACCATGCATATGATCCATATATTTATCTTTCCATTGTTTGACGACATGCTGTGTTATCTTACCTATAATGCTTTGGAAATACTATTTACCTATGGTCATGCCAGTAAAGCTTGTTAAGATTGAAAGAGAGAGACCACAAGAGAGTGGGAGAACGAAAAGAATCTTCTTCGTCTTTTGGCTGTTCTGTTTTGGAGTCGCCACAGTGGATCATCTGTTTCCTGCCAGTTAACACTGGTAACCTGCTGGCTAACAGTTCATAATATTACAATTGTGTAGAGGAATAAATTAAGCCTTTGGTTAGTCAGATAAAATAGAGCCAACCATATTTATGACAGAAACCAAGCAAACCAGACCGTAGCTCAAGGCCCCCAAACTTCCAGTGGCCCTAAACCTCAATTAGTTTTGGGGAGTTTTATGATTGCCATTTTGTCACAAATTTTCATCATTAAAGCACATATTCAACGCAAGCTGCATGTGGCCCTGTCTCAGAGAGGGACTCTGCATTTAAATGTAATTTTAAGACATTTACTATTTTAGGTAATAGTTCATGTTGACTTAAAAGATCACAAGCCAATTTCAACATAATAATAATAATAATAATACACTTGCAGGACTCAGGGAATAGGAAAAGATTTCAGGACCTTTAAGAATAAAAATTATGTCACATAACCTGCTGTACTGCAAATAGACGTTTGCAGTACACAAAGGGCAGGAGGGGAGGGAGGTTGGGTCGATCTTCGGCCTTTTTAGACCTGTGGGTATAAGGCCTACTGGGTAAACCTATTAAACATATTTACTAATATGTATGAATATTATTAACTGGTAGTGATTTAGTGATCCTATTCAGTAACCTTCATAAATACGATTGTTTTTCAGGAGAGAGTTAACTTTTAGACGTAGTTTGAGCCAATTTTATTAACGGATGGTGCATTTCCCATATTGTAACCAAAACGTCCTGGCACTTAAAGATTTGAGATATTGTCTTTTATATCCCGACTTTGTGTAAGAAAATGACTAGCATGCAAAAGTTAATTTTCATGTTTTTTCTTTAGACTGTAGAAGTCCTCCCATAGGTTGGTTTTCTCAGTCAATACCAGGAAAAGAAAAACTCATTCATGAATCAGCAGAGACTCTTCATCAACAAATTAACTCATATATACATTTTTGTTGAGAGTTCTTTGAACACAATAAGGTATTAATCAGTATTTCTAAATCCAAGTTTTCCCTCATTCATTGCATTTTTATGATTTTGTGTCACTCCAGACTGATTTGTCTTATCCCTTCCCCCATTTACCCACTATGTGAGGTGAACAAAATGTCCTGCAGGCTCAAATCATCCGGCATCTTCCATGTCCTCTGCAGTCGAGCGATCAATGACGTGCGGGCCAAGAAAAACAGAAAGGCCCGTTCCCCGCTGCTGCTTCAGATGTGCTAATCCCTGCTCTTCATCACCTCTGAAAACAGAATTCCGCATTTTTAAATGGGACACACAGTTTGTTATCATTTGACCAAGTCTCGGAAGGGACAGAGATGAGGCCCAGACATGGCCCAATGCTAGCTCAGCATTCGCCATGACATCATGGGGCATTAATGAAGTAAAAACACATAATTTTTCCTTTTGTTAGTTGGACTGGTTAGAAAACACAGATGTAGACAGCAATGCGTCTGCATTCTATTCCCAAGCTGGCTAACAGCATAACAGATAGATTTGTCACAAAAGCAATATACCCACTGAAGGTGAAGAATTTTACAATATGAGCTCCTAAAAACTGCTACTATGTGTGTAAAAGTTGATCTTACTCTGAATTTATTGAATCCATTTTAAATGTAATAAACACTGAAAAAACAACAGAAACATAAATGATTATGTAACAATTACAAGGTACCATGTAATATTAATTTCAACTGCTGATACCAGCAATTGCATTGTTCCACTTTATTACTCAATTGTCTCAAACAGACATGCCACTTGAGGAAATGTTACAGGGACAAGTAAAATGTGCTTCATAACTCTGCTCTTATCTGTGTATTGTTCCCTTATCAGGTTGTAGGAAGTTCCTTCAGTTAACAAGGTCCTGGCTGGACCTTATCTCCCAGACCTCTTATACAGCAGAGAAAGTAAATGGACAGAGGTAAGAAATATGATAGAGAAGACACAGAAGCCCTGGCCGCCTAGTTGGTTTGGTGCTCATCTGTTCAGTCGGGTCTTTTCCCAGTCCAGCCCTGATTACCTGGGTCGACCAGCAATATATAAGAAATGACCCAATAACCTTACAAGGCAGCAAGGGTTCAATATTGTTTTATTAGAGGATGTCTTTTCTGTTAAATCTATGGAGGAATGACATGAATTTGATAGTAGCTTCAGTTAAATCTGTAATCCACATCTGGATGAATTGTGTACAGTGGTGGTACATCATGAGTTATACATGCCTGGCATTTTTTTTTTTTTGACTGGCCTATGATTTATTTTCATGATATTGGCAACATTATAACAATGTTGAAGAAGTGTAAATTGATCGAAAATCTGCATTTGTGGCCTAATCCATCTGAAAATTTGATCTCCTTTTCATTAGCCCAATATCTAACCCTGCACAATTTCATCAAGGTAATTTGAAAACATCTTGAGATATCTGGCAGACAAAACAACAAACCTGGGGAACTCTTGTTGGTGGAGGTAATTGTAAACCCAAAGACCAGCCGTTTACATCATAATTTTACCAACATTGAACAGTTAGGGTGATGAGAATGGTGCATGATATTGCACACAAACTTAAGCTACAGTGCAGTACAACAACACAGATGTCAGGTTAATGTGCAATCTTTATTAGCCCTGATTTTACCAGGCCTACAATAAATGACGGACATATCTCAGGGCCATTTTTGCTTAAATGAATGGGAGAGGCTCTCCTTCTTCACTCTACCAGATAGAGTGTTCTGTGAAGACTGTCTGCATGTGCAGACAGTGAAATGTTTGGGGTTTGGTGGCCGTCCTCCTGGCAGAAACATTTTTTCTGTATGTTTCATCCACTTGGAATTTTCCTCTTTAAAATCCCAGAAGAAAATATGAATTGATCAAGATATTATTATGTCAGTTATTGGTTGCAGTTTGCTCACTTTTTAAAATGATCAGATCTAAAAAAAAAAATCTCTTTATTGTCTATACCCATGATCTTTAATAAAATTATTCACAATAATCTAACCTTAAACTCAAGTAACATCATTAATAGAAACAAATAGTTTTCTGTAAAACAAAGTATCTCATTTCACTCATTGTTTTTAAAGGGTTTAAATAACACACACACACACACACACACACACACACACACACACACACACACACACACACCACCAAAAATAGCTGAGTAAAACATTGGCTCCTTATGGACAAGGGATCTGTTTTCCACTACTTCCTAAGTAGACAGGCCCAACCCAGTGTTGGTCTTTAATCAAAGATCCTTTACAGCAGAACAATTGGACCACCAGGCATATTGTCAAACATTTCCACCCTTCACGGTACCCCTCACCTCCACCTCATTCTCACCCCAGTAAAGAACTGGCAATCAGCAGAAATGTGCAAGAAAGAGGCAGCACAATGGAAAATTTGGGCTGCTGGCTGCAGTCAACTAAAATGTTGTGTGGTTCTATCATGATCAGCAATTAAGATGAGGTCATGTAAACCAGGCAAAATTAATTTCTAAAAAACAAATATGTTAAAGATCTGATGTTCACCAGCACCTTTATGTTTTTAAACCAATCTTCAGTCCCTTTAAATCAATTTAAGATCGATTCTTCTCCATGTTTAGTGAATGTGGTTTGTCGAGAAAAGCCCACTCTCACAATGTTAAAATTAATTGATCTACATCTTCATCAGCTCAAAGATTTGATGCTTTTCAGATTGGTACATACCCAAATCCTAACCCCAGATCCATGGTCCTCCAGTCCATCCACTAGTGTATTGCATAATTGACAAAAATGTTCCCCCTTACTCAATGTTATATCTCTCCAACCAGATTCAAGTCCATATAGTTTATTTAAATAGACAACATTGGTGTAAAAAGCCTTATTGTATATTGTTTAAGAAGGTGAACAAAAATTGTTCGCCCACAATGTTTTATAAAAACCTTTCCAGCGGTTCTGGAACATCATCACTGTGGGAAGTAACAAACGATTTAGTTTCATGATTAAGTGAAATAGAATGGGCTCATGACAGTTGTTGGTTTGTTTGGCCTTGGTTGTTTAACAGCAACTACAGCCAATAAAACGCTAAGATGTGTCCAGCAGAATGTTTTAGTCGCGTCCACCAACTTCCTTCCTCATTTTCAAACATTTTCCCAGAGTATAAAACCAGAGGCATCCAAATCAATTCACCATTCCCATAGTAAGATCACGCATTTGTCTGGGTTTGAACAATACTAGAAAAACTGAATTCTACTGTGTCTGCTGTCTTCTTAAACAAAGACAACGTATTTGTTTGTCACTGTAATGAAAAAGGAAAGATGAGGAATTTATAGAATCAGCGCTCTAATGAAAGATCTGAGCCTCCTCCAAAACACGAAATATTTTGAAGCTTCTGTTCATTTTCTGGTCTCTGCTTACCAATGAGAGTTTGGACTGGATTAAGTTCGAAAGGAGCAGTTTTCACACAGCCACATGAAATTGCATGGTTTACCGCAAACAACACAAAGTACATTTCAAATTTGTTTTAAAGCCTCCTCACTTCTCGTACACATTAATGGAACACAGTGAATGCACGTCATTGGTTTTTTCCTGTTTGGTGAACATTATCAAGCTGCAATTGTTTGTGTGCACACCATTTGCCTTTGTTTCTGATAAAATGACATCCTCCATTGCTTGGCAGTTTCTACAAGCACAGTAAGGGAGGCTCTCTTGTGTCTGTGAACATCTAGCGCTGGGAACAAAGAGCCTTTAATTTCTCCCTGCAGAATGAAGCAGATCACAATTTTTAAATGAAACCCTGTTCAAAATGCTTTCCTAAATTCTGACCAAAAACAGACACAAACAGACACACGCAGGCTTTACCAACTTAACCAGAAAATGCTGACTGTTCTCTAAGACTGTCTGACTTACTCACACGTGACTCTTCCCTCCGAGTCACATGTGAACAACACAAAGCTAGGTTTGGAGCAGCAAAGTGTGCTTTGCATCTTATTATGAGTTCCTTTGAGCAAATTCATTCTCCTAATCCCCAAAGGGAAGAGACATTTCTCATGGATTAAACATGAAACGGTGCTCTTTCAACCCTATTAAGTTGTGGTGGTGACTCATTCAAGTAGTTGTAGAGTAACTTGCATACCACATTTGTCTGTGGACATGAAGGAAACAACCCCCCCAACTGATAACTCTTCAGATGTTTACTGTGGTGGCTTTTCCACGTTTGAAAAACACAGCAGAAAAATCTTCTCTTGGACGCATCTACAGTAAAAAAAAATACATCATAAAATACCGTCTATGGGGGTTGAAGGTATAAAGTATTCTCAAGGGTGCACTTCCAGGCAGGCTGCCCCATGCGCTAGAAGGTGAGTTGGCCGTAACCACCGTCTAACTGGTTAAATAGTTACCTTTGTTTTTTACTACAGGTTTACTCCTTATATCATCTGAGCCCCATAATAAAATGATTCTAATCTTAGTCAGGGTTTGCAAGTTTCATAATTCTTTCATCACAACTTAAATACAATTACAATTTCTGTAACCCGCCATTCCACTGCTCTCATTTGGTGCCCTTTTTATTGATTTTTATTGATTTATTTATTACCCCCATCATTCAGACGGCATGAGACTGCCACTGGGCGCGTATTTGTTATGGTTAAGGTAGAGAATCAGACAATCACCTAAGGGCACCGTATATGTATCTACAGCACCAAATCCTTTTAATCAAACATTTATAAGGCGGTATCAATATCAACTTCTATCGCTTTATGAGCATCAGTGTCGTCTTGTGCAGAGGGTAGACAGGTACATAGGTAAGACAGGTACATAGGGTAGACAGATACATAGAATACTTAAACAGACTCCAATCTCACTCACAGAAGTTCACTCAAGGTCATAACAGGGTAAACAGCAGTCCAAAACCCTGTTGTATTCATGCGTATTCATGGAGTGATGCACCTGACATTCTGTTGACGTGCTGTCACCAACTAGATAAACACTGTGAGAAGTACTGCACTCTTCATTGTTTCACTCTTCAAAATGTTTTCATAGTTGCAAAGCTATTCCTGGGGGGAAAAAAATGAAACAGAAGTAACTATGTGAGGTATTGAGAAGAAAAAAACCCAGCAACACTGCGGCCTAAAACCAAATAAAGATGAGATATGTCATCCATGTTATTAAACCAGATGGCCTGTTAGGATCACATTTTACACCTGAAGATGATGATGTATCCCACTGAATTTTAAAACAAATGCCAGTATATATACTCCATTCTTTCAGTGACTGTATTTTCCTTCATTAGAATGGTAATATGATACATTTTCAATGTGTCTGGAAATAAAGACACGACAGCAAAACGCAGTTTTTTCCCCTTCTGACAAACAATTTTTTTTACGTTTGACTCATTATTGGTAAAGAAAAGAAATACCTCGTGTTTCATTAGGGATTTTTGAATTTTAAAGCCAAAAGTCAAATAACCACTAATTTGTTGGTCTCAGTATTGATTTCTGAAAATAAAAAACAAATTACCAAATAATACACAGATTGAAGTTTTCCAAATACAATTACAAATTAAAGCAAGGCCATCTCCAATTTTATTGTGAATGCCACGGTGAGGGCTTTGGCCTGGATTTGTATTCTGGTTTTAGGGAGGGGAAGTCCGGATGCTGACAGCTTCACCCTAGAGTAACTGAGAAGCTGAAAGTATCTACTCAGTGCTATAGTTCTACGAAAAAGTCCATCATTCCGTTGAATATTCTAATAAAAGTTTCTGAGGATCTTCAAGGTGTGTTGTGGCAAAATGAAGATGAGTAATGTTATTCTGGGCTAGCGGTGGCTTATGCCATTCTACTCTGCCATGGATGCCATTTTTGACCGTTGTCTTAAGCATAGATGAGCCATGAGCACCGACCATCACTGAGGGGAGAGAATCCTGCAGTTCCTAGAATGTTTTCATTGGGTCTTTCCTGATGTCCTGAATGAGTCTTCATTATGCTCTTGGAAGAATTCTGGAAAGCCAGCCACTTCTCAGAAGGTTGTCTTCTTCTTCTGTAGACAACGTGTCTGACTGTGGAATTTTATGTCCCGGAGCCTTTGGAAAGGATTTTTTTTAGCCCCTTGTTTTACCCACTATGGCCACCAGCCAACTCCCTTCATCTAAAAATGGTTTATTGCAGTGACAATTTGACTGAAGTAGTAAGGCCTTGATCTGTCTAGTCCGATGCAGTTTTGTAGTATATTGGTTTTGGTTTGTAAGGGGGTAAATATTTTTTACCACAGGCCCATGTGGTATAAGACAACTCCTTTGGTTCAATGAATACAACGATGTTTGAAACCTGTAGTTTGTGTATAGTCAGGTTGCTCTTGTTAGAAATCTAATACAGTTTATATGAGATGCACACAAAAATAGAAGTAATCAGTAGGTGCTTCGATACGGTTTTCATAGCACTGTATCTAAGGATACGAGAAAGTCCAGGGTGACACAATTCCTTTAAACTGACACCAGAACACTTGAGCTTCTTGTCACTTACAGTTGTGAGGAGTGCAGGGAATCTGGAGGTACAGGCAATGACGAAGTACAGCAAGCCAAGTATGTAACCCAGGATTTCAGTGTTCACTGTTTTAAGAACATGTTTAAGTTGTTGTGATGTCAGATGAAATACAATTACGAGACATGTAGTCTAAATAGGCCAGATAGAAGATTATTAATATATGTGGTTAGTATGTTAAACTAAGGAGCTACATATATGAGGAAAAGTGATTAGCACTAGCACATCAATGCAGAATGTGGACATACATACATACATACATACATACATACATACATACATACATACATACATACATACATACATACATACATACATACATACATACATACATACATACATACATACATACATACATACATACATAGTCAAATTTAAACACTCCATATATGACTAACAATAAAATCTACTTTTTATTTGCCTGTACTACAGTAAGTCACACAAGTGTGCGCTTTCCTTGAATTGTGATGTGCATCAATCGTTCGCTGGATGAGAGGTCCATCTGCTGGAAGGTTTGTGATCCTGGAAGGTAGAAACCCTGCTGCAACCACCATCAGTACACACACTGCAAGGAGGTGCTGCCTCCTTCGGTTCTTCATGATTCTTGAACCAATATCTGAAGAAGAAAACACACTCACACCCACACCCACACACAGACAGTTGGAAACATTTCTTTATGGAGCGTCTCTTAATCAGTTAGGCGCTGGTTTGCCTAACTGATTTTGGTCAATAGGAACCAATTTGAATACAGCTGTGCTACCACTCTCGGGACTATACTCATGTAATCTTATCTGAAATAATAAACTGCATTATTTAGATGTGATTTTCCTCCAGACTCAACTGCCTGTGAGTTCCTGCACAGGATCCCAGGGAAACACCAAAAGAACGTGACATTGACAGAATCCACTGCAGCAGCAGCAGCACCCACAAACCCAGAGTACCCACGTTATTACCGTCTGCGAAAAACACTTTTTAAAGCACCAATAATAATAATAATATACTTGAATGTGCAGCTGCTCCGACAGAATCCCTCCAACGAAACCACAGAGGTGACCGAGGAGAATGTAGAAGAAAGTGTCGGTTTCTCTTGGGGGTTTTCTCTGAGATCTGAACCTCGGACACGTGAGTCTTAGACAGTATTCTCGGGTTTAAGGATGAATCTTTTATAACGGTTAAATGCTGGAGAGACATATTACTCCGTAGAAGCAGCAGAGACGCAGCAGTGAAACTAAGGGAGACGCACTTTTTTTTCTGCGCCATGACGCAAAGAGGTCGACACCGAATCCGCGCAAAACACACAGACTGGAGAAACAAGCGTTGGGATTCATTCTTAACGGTTCCCCCATATTAGCTGCAGGTACGTTTACATTTTATGAAACAGAATAAAGGAGCCCATTCAGCGGACGCGCAGACGCACTGGTGCGGATTTAACGGAGGAGCTCACCTGTGACACACCTTTCCAAATACTGTTTCTTTTAAAAGTACCGTTTTATGGGAAAAAGGATATGTTTTTATTTTAAACCTTCTAAATTTATTTGGCAGGTTTTACATCCATAAATGTAAATGGGCTAAAAGAAAACCAAATATACACGGATCCTAATACATACAACATTACATAAACTTTAAAAACATCTTTATATATATGTTGATGTGTATATATATTGAGTTGGACTGAGCAGTGGCCTGCTTTTGTATTATTTGTAATTCTTTTTCCGTTTTTAGGTATTATTTGTATTCCTTGATTGTTTCTATTGATTGTTACTACACTGTTGATCAATGAATACATTTTTAAAACTTCTGCATTCATGCTAACAAGTTAAAACAAACACCCGTCTTATCATCTAGTTAGAAAATCAAAGGTGCAGTGGGTTACATTTATGGATGTCTTCTAATAGATGCAATGTAATATTTATTAGAGTATTTTGTGTACGATCAGCTGAAAATCAAAACTTTTTTAGTGTTCGATGAGAAAAAAGCTTTTATATCACCTGAGGGAGAGGGTCTTCTTCATCAGAGGTTGCCATGTTGCCCTGCCATGTTTGTACAGTAGCATTGAGGTGAGAAACTGAACATTGGCTCTACAAAGGCCTTTATTCGATTTTTAGGTTGAGTCGGCAGAAAGATGAAGATGAAGATGAAGAAATGTTTTGCCTCTTAATACAGCAGTGAAGAAGATGGTGAATATATTGGATTTTTAAAATTTATTTTTAAATAAATGTAGGATCAAACTTATTAATTAATAATAATAATAATACATTTAATTTATAATGCACTTGGCACAAGAAATAGCAACAAAGAACGAATTTGCATAATAAGAGGAAACATGGAGATCTGACTCAGGCCATAGTGGCTTCAGCTCAGGGGATTCATCTCTGCAGGTGATGGACAGCAACGCGGTACGGGGTGCTGGCTTCCCCACAAGTCACATTCCCTCTATGATGATGACGCAACTCGGCTGACCCCCGGTTGGCTTGGAATGGTTTGGGGGAGATTTTGGCTTGAGGTGAGTGATCACCATCAACTTGCAGCCTTCTATAACCCAACTGAGAGGAGTAGTGTCCCACTCCAGGTATTGAATCCACCCATGGTGGCCTAAGAGATGACAGATGGTCCTCATGATGGTGCATGATAAATATCAGAGGTAAACAGCAGCTTACTATTGAGATCAATAGTAAGCTGTTTTTGGGTATATCCCATAAAACACAGTCTGCTAGGCAAGGGTTTTATGGGATATACCCAAATTTATTGCGGCTTTTAAATTCTTGGTAATGCGACGTGAGCATAGGTATTTCTTTCTATTGGGAGAAAGCTGGGAGGCGTCTTGGATTATATCACAAGTGACCCTCCATTTGGATGCGTATGCCTGTTCTCTCAAATTGTAAGCACTGGGTATAAAAGGTCTTTTTATATCAACGCTGTCAATTTCTCTTCATTTGTCCATGTGCTAAACTCCTCAAAGGAAAGGTTGAGGAGTTTAGCACATGGGCAAAATTTACCAAAGGGAAAAAAATAAGCATCACATTAGCAACACCTATATGATTCAGAGCTCAAATCAAGGTTTTTAACTTTCCGTGCATCTTCAAATTTCCTCTAGGTGAATTTAACGTTAAAGTAATTTCATTAAATGTTGATATTAAAGTATTGAATAATCTCCATCGATACATTAGCAAATAAAACTTCTAAGGAAATCAACACCCCAGATGAATCTATACATCCTTGTGGATTATTGTTTATAGACACAATATAAATAATCCAAAAAAGTACATACACCCAAATATATTACATGTTTCCAACACATTATTTCTGTAGAAATTACAAAAAGAAAATCCAAACGGTTAAAGTTTTTATACTGTTAATTTCTACGTTCAAATCAGCATCGTCTGTTATTTAGACAGAATAATCGTACATAATTATTTCAGAGTAAAATTGTGTCTTTTTCATATATTAGCTCAGTACAAATTAAACGTATTTACCGTGTCTTGATTTAGGCTTATGCATTAAATCCATTACAGTGGCATACTGTTTGAATTTTACGGTCATTGACTACATTTGATAAGGTTCTAGTTTTTAATGTAGTACTAATCGATGATAACCTTCTGGAGATGAACTAAAGAGCTGGAACACCAACATCATAACTTTATATTCATTCCATAATACAATTTACTACATTAATCACAACTGCAGATGGGAAAATATGGTAATTTATTGTTTAATCAAGACTTAATGTATTTTGCTTCAAAATACAAATTGACATGATAGAAAGACACAATCCTGGGATGTTGAGTCTATTTCTGAGGACTTTTGATGAGATATTGTGTACAACTGGTCAGCTGATGGAATGCATTGCATTAAACGGATGTTTCTAACCAGTGGAGCACACAACAGATTATGCTCCTCAATTTAATATCAAGACGCCCTGACTTTTCCATAGTCAAAGGTTTAAGAGGTCTAAATGGACCAGCAGATACTGCTCTGCTTTAAACATTTTAGAATAATGTGTAAACCGCAGTACTCTGTAGATTTTTCTTCTTCTCCAGATTAAATGATCTGTAATTAAAAGTCCTTTGATCTTGGGTCCTCAGGCATCCAGATGCTTGTTAAGGCGACGTACTTTCTCCTTCTTGTTCTTGTTGCCGTGTTTTTTCCAGGGTTTCCCAACCACCGCCTCTGATCCAACTTTTACTGGGCCAACGGGTCCACTGCCTGGTTTGTAGCCCATGACGGACTGAACCCCCTTGGAAAGTGCCCGCACATTCTCCTGATAACAGAGATATTCATTTAATTTCATTCATTTTAAAATTTTCTACAAATAATAAGCGAGCGGCATACTTAGCCCACCTGATGAAAGAAGTTCTTGTCCACCACATTTTCAATTCTCTTGATTTTCGGATTGTTTGTTGTTGCAGAAAGGTCACAGTAGTCACCGTCTCTCTTCTGGAACTTGCTGTGCTGTGGCTGAAAGTCTTGAGCACTAATATGTGGAGGAGGATGGCAGTAGAGAAGCTTGCCCTGTACACAGTCAACATAGTTCATGTGTTCAGGAGAGCCTGTCCTTTGCAGTAGTTAATGTATGAATGTGGTATAGCAGCAGTTGGAAGGAATAAATAATTGTCTACATTTCTCATATGGTTATATGAGAATCCTACAACAGCATTCAGAGACAATATTCCAGATAACATTTTAAATACAAAAATAGCCCAGGTGATTCACAATTATTGAAGTCAATACTGCAGACAAACTTAACAGACTTGTGAAAAACACCCCTTAACAATAATTTATTTTCACTTACACTGACAAAGTCCTTAAGGATGTACCGAGCAGATCTGGACTGATCCGGCTGGCCGTGAGACGTCATATAGCCTCTCATGTCTGCAACCGTGGAAAACAATAATAAACGTCATACAACTTTGACATGAAATCAGAGTTTACATAATCCTTAAAAATAGTGAAGTGAAGAGATAAACCATTTCAAAGAAACTAAGAAAACAGACAAACAAAAAGTGGACAGGTTCTTCAGAAAAATCTAGTTTAAATCAAAATGTATATTATTAAGTAACATTAGTTGATGGAAGGTGAATCCCTTTCACATCTAATATCTGTACAGATTTGAAGTGACATTCTCTGGCCTACAAAAAAATTATTTTCTATGATTATCTGGCAGACTCACATCCATAAGCCATTAGGAGCTCCTCAGAGGTGGAATGTCTGTCAGGGTCCTCATCCTCCCGTGGTCGGATGATGTTGATACCATAGATGCCTTCTAACACATGCCGGGGGACTGTTTGACATATGTGGCAAATCTGTTAAGAATTAATATCATCTTCCAAACAAAACCGATGAGAACCTGCTCCCTCTGCAGAGGTAAAGTGGTCGCTCCAAGTTGAACACAGCAATTCTTCATTTAAGAAAACATAATTAGGATTATTCTAGTTTGGCCACTCCAACACTTAAAGAATTATATAGTGGAAGTGTTTAATCCACTGACCTTTAACTCAATTCCTACATACGATGTTGAGAAATCCCACAAGTTCCTCAAAAAAAAAAAAAACCCACATGATTGCAAGTATATGTGATAGAACATGTGTTCAATGGTCCAATGTTCACAATGGCCCTTGTGAACATGTGTTCAATGGCCCTTGTTAACAATATATGTTTCATCGAAACAAGATGAAGCTTCCCTGGGACAAAAGCAAAGAAAGGATATAAGTGAGACAGCAGGTACATGATCTCTCATCTGGTCAATGGACAGAATTCCACAGCAGATCATCTCAGCTTTGGTCGAAACAAAAGAAGGCATAACCAGACCTGGGCAGTCACAGAGGCACAGCCCTGGCTCCACATACAGAGTCTGTAATGCAAGTGACGATTAGGCAGCAGAAACAACCACACCTTAAGCGTTTTGTTGATGGAACGAATGGTTTAAATATAGAGAGGATTTAAGAGTATTCCTGTACCTGAAAGTGCTTTGTGTGTCCGGGAGTGGCTGAAACAGACACCTTCTTATTCCTTAGAATAGTGTTGATTGTAGAACTCTTTCCAACATTAGGATACCCAACCTGTTGAAGTTCAAAACAGAGATGATGCTAGCCCTCGTTTCACTCAAAACAGCTGACACTGCTTGAAGACAATGTGGAAGACATTACATCATACACCTAGAAATTTTCATTTCAAGATATTTGAGAAAGGAGCCGGAGTATATTTTCCATGCAAGATGAAAAAAACAAAACAGAAAAAAACTCACTGCTGAGACATGCAGAGTTCTTAGTCAGCACACAGCTTGCCAAGTGCTATTAAGCAAGTAAACTAAAAATCCCTGTTAGATTGTATAATCTGAAGTCTTTACCCACCAGTCCCACTGTAAGTTCTCCTTCTTTACACCTAGGCCCATTGTGTGCAGCCTTAAATATCTCCAGCAGCTCGTCTTTACGCAGTAGACGACTGCAGTTGTGGAAGGAAGATTTGCTGGATGAACCACCTGCCCCTTCCTCTTCTTCACCCTCATCTTCTGAGCAGGTGTACCAGTCCTCCTCTTCTGTTGATTCCTGATCATCTTCTGTGTCATGCTCTTGATCCTTCTCTTTCACAGTCACATCCTCCTCTCCATCTGTGTCCTTTGGGGTCAAGTATTCATTGTCTGGCTGTCCTTCATTTTCTGAGTCACTTTGGCTGAGCTCTGGTTGGTCTATATCCATGCCCTGGGAGAAGAGACATTTTGCCCTTTTGAACTGGGTTTCATGGCTGCAGCATGTCTGCAGATAAATAAAGAGCAAGACCATTTACAGCTCCTCACCTTTTCCTCTGCATCCAGCCTGTTGCTCTCAGCCAGGGCAGACCAGAAAACCGCCCTAAGCCCTTCTTTCTGGAAGTAATTAGCCCAGGCCCGTCTCTGCTCCCTGGTCAGCAGATCTGCCTTATTCACCAACAGCATGTTCACTTTTTCCTCTGACACTTCCTTGACATACGACTCCTGGGAGTAAACATCAGAAAAAACATTAAGTATATATCCATGCATGCATATTAAGAATTAAATACAATAACTACAAATGTTTGGTAAACCTTTGAGGAAAAAAAATGAAGATAATGAAAGGAATCAAAAGTCATCAAGAAAACAACTATCAATATAAAATTGACATAAAACACACGTTTAAAAAATACATATGTGTATCCTAATACCGAGGAAAATTTGGAAGACAGGGTCAGACTTTGGTTGCATTCCCCTTTAACAGTGCACATACCTTTCCCACCAGATCAACTCTGCCTAATGTACTTACTAGGTCAGGACATCTGAACAGCAAAGGATTTCTCGCATCAACAATTTGAATGATGACATCACTAAAGAAAGAAAAAGGTTAGGCATTAGTTTTCAAACAAGGAGAACACATTCCTCATTAGAAGCAGGTATGAGCAGATAGTTGTATTCATTAATTAACAACTTTTACCTCCTCTCGATGACTCTCCACAGTTGTCTCCAGAACTCCAGGTTCCTCTCAAATGGGGTAAGAATTAACTTTTGTTCCTCTTCCAGCCTTTAAAGGTGACAGTTATATTAAAATTGTTGGAAGTGATGATCTGTATTGAGTTAACCACATGCTTCAAATGTTTTTCTTGATTTTGTGAACAACCTTTTAAATGGTAAACATTCAAAATAACACACAGGTGGTACTCTTTTTGGAATAAAACTCACTGTGCAAGCTCTCGTCTCCACTCTAAGAAGCGTTCTTTTTCTGCTTGCTGTAGCGCATCTGAACTGGTGCTTTCATCCCAGTGGGGGCTTACATTAGGAAAAAGGAATTTACAAAAATTCAAAACAGGAAATATTAGTTAAAGCATTCTAACAAAATCAACTGGATCTGTTCTATTTACCGCCGAGGAATTCTGAGGAAATGCTTGTTGTCTTCATGCAACTTGGCCAGCCTGGTTCTCTCCTCAGCTGTAATTAAGCCCGCTCTAGCTTCCGCTGGCACAAACCTGATATTGAGTTTCTCTAATGAGAAAGTACAAGAAACAGTCAGAGACAGCAGTGAAATCAAATGAGTGAAATCACAGTCGAGGCTGCTGTATAAATATCACTATCTTCGGAACGAAGGGGACAAAAAAGATTTATAATCATGTAAGTAGTAGTAGTAGTATGGACTGCATACAATCCATAGATTTGTTCTATGCCTAGAAAATACGACTCCAGACTCTGCGACTCTCAACAGGATAAGTGTGTATGTATAATGAATGAATGAATGTATGAAAATAAGAGTCAACACAGTGCAGCTGGATATAACATTTACGAACAAATCCAACCCAAAATGATTTGTGCAGTAGCTAGTGTGAATTTTTGGGTCAACAACCAATTCTGTCTGTATTCAATTTGGCATGATGTTTACCCAAAACAGCAGTGTCAGAGAGTGGCTTGTACTGGAGTAAGAGTAGATCTTATCATATTTGTGTATAATTTTTCTTTAGACTGTTATGCAACAACTAACATCTTGGGAAAATAACATATTATTTACCAGCAACAAACTCTGTTCCAGCCAGCTCGGCAGTGGCGAGAAAGTCATCCATGGAACTCTGCTCGGTTACTGACTGAAGATTCAGCCGTCCCCAGTCATAGCCATCATTAAGCTCACTGGTGTGAAGCTGCAAATGACATAGTTATCAAATAAGACTTTATGATTATTCTTAATATTTTAATTATTACTCTTAAGCTTTACAAGGCTTAGATCCCGAATATAAATCTGAACTTGTCACCTTAGCAACTAGCACACAGCCTCAAACTCTCAGGCAGGAACCAGCTGACTGTTGCTCAGAGGCAGAAGGGTGAAGTGTTTGCTGTTAGAGCTCATAGGCAGTGAAATTGGCTGCGTGAGGAACTCTAGCTTGGTTAGTCGGTCACTGATTTTAAATCAGTTACCAAATGTTCAATATTGTACAGGATCTTACAACTTTGATTTTATGTATATTTCTAATCTTAACTGCATTTAACTTTTTAAGCTACACTGCAAAAGAATCTACTTTAATCTACTTTTATATTTGTGTTTTAGTGGGTTTTTTTTCCATTTTCACCCCTCTTTTATTCTTTATGCCAGACTTTGTATGTAATCATACATTACTGTTTTATATATTTATAATATCAAATAAAGAAAACCTAAGAAAAATCTACAACTAAACAACACACATCTTAAACCCCTACCAAAGCAAACTGCTGTTTTCTTCAAGAAGAAGCTCAGTAACTATTGCAGATACCTAGAATTTGACATCAAACGCATACTTCATTGCACGGACGTAGCATCATTTGTTATTATACAGTAGAGAATTTTCTGTAAGGTCAATACTTTTAAAAATGTGCGTAACTAGATCTATACTATTACTTGAATCCAAATGTGTTCAATCATACAGGTATGTCATCATGTATTTTTTGTCCAAAGATTATAAGTCAGTATGTTATTATAAAGGTAATAAACTTGTAATTGCCCATATCATGCAATGGTAAAGAATTACAACAAAATCCGTTGACCGCTTTTTAAATAATCCTAATATAGCCTGTTTTTGGTGGAAAACCCAAAGAGTAGACCACAATTTGGTAAGGGTAACACAATACTCACAAAAAGGATATGCAGTACGCATTGACTGTTATTGGGACAAGCTCTGGTGTGTTCTGGGCGATTATCTCTAGTGATCCATAGATGCTTTCCTTACATGGCATCAGACCATAACTATTGGTAGCAGAGCTGATTGGCCAGTTCAAATAACCATGAGATAGAGTGGCAACAATAATACTCTGATATAACTGATTTTAAAGAAAACTGATGCCCACAGTTGCCCTTTTTGGTGTAAAAAATCAACTAAATCGTCTAGGGGGAGTTTGGGGGCAAGCAACAACTACTACCTCCGCAGATCTATCGACTATGACATATACTGTTTAGTTACGGGTAATGTGCAAGTTCAGACTGGGACAACAGTCAACTTGAACTTTAATATAGTATGAAAAGTTGGGTAACAATGCTCTGATTTGTTTAAGTATATCTATTATAAGCGAACTTGTTGTAATGACATACCCATGAGTCGCCCCTCTTGTTTCCTCGGCCTGCCTGGAGCCTCTCCTTTATCAAAGCTCTACCTAGTCCGACTCCGCCACCTGCCTTCTTCTTACCCATAATTACGTTTAATTCAGTTCACACACAGAATGCAATAGTTGTAAGTCAGAAGGGTTACGAAAATAAAGTCTGTCACTCGCTACTTTAACCCATGTGCACTACTCTGTTGTCGTAAAAACAGGAAGTGGGAAAAACCAATCGAGTGTGATATCCGGACGATCGGAACTCAAGACTTTGTTCAACCACCAACCACGAATTCAATATAATAAATCAATTTTTTTTTAAAAAGTGAAAACTATTATTATAAAAATGACAACCTCAAATTCTAATATCTTAATATTTATAAAGTTATTGTAAGCTTACGTGGAGAAAATAAGATGGTACAGTCCGTTTGTTTGTCCATCGGTCAAAGATGATCTGAAGAAAATGAGAAAATACCACCATTGGTTCCTCTACAATGTGTCCATTTTACAATCAAATATATATTATTATATTAAAATGACATTATTAGTATTTTAATAAATATAGTTCGACTGTAGGTCAACATACTAACATTCAATGTTAGTATCGCCTATATGGTCGAGTAATATTTTATCTTACCCAACATCACGCCAATACAGTTCTAATTTTATCCAAAAGAAGGCAGCATAAACCAGCAGTATATTTAAGTGGCCATCAATCGCTATGACGAGCTGACCTATACGGTTGGCCCCTCAAACGCTGTTTTTTTTTTTAAATAAAACTTTTCATGCAAACCTGCATCCCACAATGCTTCATATAGAAAATTAGGAAAAGATCATTAGTGAAATTTTGCACAGCTTGAACAATAAACCAAAAAAGCATTCCATAAAACATCACAACAATATAACAAAAAATAAAATGATAATTAAAAGTAATATAATTGTTAAATAAATGGGTGGAAAACGTAAAAAACAAAGCAAAAAAATCGCTACCAATATGCAATCAACGAATAAAAGCGCAATAAAAAACTTTTTTTTGGTAAAAACAATAAAATAAGTTAAAGTCACTATCATTACAATTAAAACGATGTAAATGTTCGTGAAATGGAGTAAAAGGAATAAATGTATGACACTTCAAGCATAACTCCAAGACATCAAAAACAAATTTAATGATTGATTGCCAAGTGAGTTCCACCTACAAGGTATTTTGCCTGGTATTCTAGTGCACAAAATTAAAGTCTACTATATAGCATATATTTGATTATCTTTTTTTTTATGGCCGACAGTATTTGAATTATGGCATTTTTTTGATCATATGCTCAAATATATATCTTATTCAAATGCATTCAGGCAAAGTAATCATTATATACATTATATTTCTATCATCTATTATCATATTCTAACATTATATGTCTATTATCTATCAGAGCACTTTGTAAACAGTTGTTTTTAAATGTGCAATATTAACTAGGTTATATAATTATTATTGTTACTGGGAAGTAACAATAATAATTATCTATGAACAGCATCAACACAAACTTCAAAGGATTATCCTCATTTGGTTCAGCCCCCACCCAACCCTACAGTTGCACCCAAATGGTTTCTCCCAGTCTTATAAGTCATAGAGATCGGTTCATTACAATAGACTTCATTCTAACACAAGTGACAAGAAGTGCGTTTGGATCTGACAATGGCAAAGAAGACATTAGAGGACGAACAGATAAAGTACTTCTCTGCGTTCACTTCTCATAGAGTAGATACATTACTCAAGAGTGCATTAAACACTTTTAGGATTTAGTGGTAATATAGTTTATATATTCTGTCTTTCTCAGTAGACTTTGCTGCTGTTGACTGGAAATAGCGATACAATGCTGCCTTGGAAGAAGAATAAGTTCGACCTGATAGAGGAAGACAAGCAGTCCAAGCAGAAGGGCTATGCGGTGAGTCTCAACTACTCCGCACTCACCTCCTTCGCGAAGTCCTGTCCCGAGAGCGCGATCAACAGGGTGGGCAACATGTTCAAGTCCAAGAGGAAAAAGGTGAAGATCACCAGCGAGGACCCCACTTACACGGTGCTGTACTTGGGGAATGCCACCACCATCCAGTCCAAAGGGGACGGCTGCACGGACGTGGCGGTGAGCAAGATCTGGGGCAAAAGCGAAATGGGCAAGAACGGCACCAAGATGAAGCTGACCATCAGCTCGCAGGGCATCCGGATGGTGCATGTGGACGACAAAGCGAGGAGACCGGGACATTTGTACTTGCTACACCGGATAACCTACTGCGTCGCAGACCCGAGGCTACCCAAGATTTTCGCCTGGATTTACAGGCACGAGATGAAACACAAGGCCGTGATGCTGCGCTGTCACGCGGTCCTGGTGTCCAAACCGGAGAAAGCGAAAGCTATGGCGCTGCTGCTGTACCAGACCTCGGCCACGGCTCTGGCTGAGTTCAAGAGACTAAAACGGAGGGACGACGCCAGACACCAGCAGCAGCAGCTCATAGGGGAAGAGACGATCCCGCTGGTCCCCCTCAGGAAGCTGCTGAACGGACAGTGTTACTACAAACCTCCGGTGGAGCGCAGCCGGAGCGCACCCAAGCTGGGCTCCATCACGGAGGACCTGGTCGGAGAGGAGGAGGAGGAGAAAGCCATGCACTTTGAATGTGAGGACATTCTGGACACGGACGATGATATTGTTACCAATGGGAAACAGGAATTAAGTCAGATTATTAATGATTTGGGGGAGATGAGCATAGGGAACGACTTGCAGACGCTGAAAGCTGATCTCCGAGTCACCAGACTCCTCTCTGGGGAGAGCACGGGGAGCGAGTCCTCCATAGACGGTAACCAGGAGCCTCCTCCGCTCTCGAACGGCTTTCAGGAGTATAAGGTGCAGGAAATTGCCTGAATAATTTCAGGCATTTCTGGGCGCCTCTGACGCATTGTTTGGTTGGCTCCACATAAACATTTCCTATGTCGTCAACCTTGTTTTTGGAGATTGTCTTATATGTGCCTCCAAGATTATCATCCAGAAAAGATGATTTACGGCCCTGGGACAAATAAATTTTGTGAAAAAACAGAAAGAACAGTTTGAGAGCTGACTGCTTGAACCAACAAAGTCCTTAGGACACATGCCACTAATTCTATCTCTCATTTAAGAGGATTTTGTTGTTGCCACAAGCTTGTTTACCTGATTTTGTAGTTGCCACAAGCTTGTTTACCTGTTTTTGTAGTTACCAAAAGCTTGTTTATCTTCAGTTTCTATCTCTTAAAAGTGAGAAGATAAACATGCATTTCTTTTTTTCAATTACAATATTACCCCCCGGCATTCTTTATTTTCCTGTCAACTGTTCATTTATTTGATTTTGCACTGTTGTAGATTTAATTCAAGTATTTTGTTGACTACATGTACATGGTGTTTGTTGCTATGTTGTCTGAAACATAAATGTCATATCTTTGCTGTGCAAAAGAAAACACTGTTATGTATTAAGATGTAAAGTAAGATGTTTTAAGAACAAATATGTTATTTTTAAAGAAGTACAAATGTGGTTTGTTATGTGAACCTAATATAATTATCAATAAAAAATAGAAAAGAAAATAATGATGTTAAGCTTTTGAAGATTATTTTTAAATTCGTTGCTGGAAATCATGTAGGCCATGTTTTTCCCTTGCTGCCTTTTTTAATATGAGTGGGGATGTACTTTGAGAGTCTTGTATTCAGGTCAGATTTTCACAGCGGACTAATGGGGATTGGTTAGACTGCATTTTCACCTTTGTAGTTTCATATAGTTGTCATTGGAGGGTCCGTGCTGTTGTAGGCTATATACTGCATGTATTTCAGTTTCGGCTCGATCCTCTCCGCATAATTTGTCTGTAGTTTGTTATATTGCCTGGAGTCTGTAGAAGCTTTACAGTCTGTAGAAGCTATTATGGCACTGAAAGCTCATTCATTCTTATCAGCCTCAGAGAAGTAAGGCTGTATAGAGTGGGTGTCAACACAAGCAGTTAAGATATCACATGGGTCCTTAATGACATGACAGCAGAAGCATCCAAGGTCTAGCTGTTAGCAGTTATGACTGTCCTCCTTTGGTTTGACAAAGAAGCTCTTAAAGGGTCAAAAACAGTTCAGCACAGTATATTTATGTCCTATACATTGGTATATATTACATACATACATCAGCCATAACATTATGACAATCTGTCTAATATTGCGATACCAACGACTTCAGACCAGGAAGATCCCAGAAGACAAGCAATTCTTGAGATTCTCTGATCCAGTCTTATAGCCGTCACAATTTTTTCGTTTGTAATGGTCAACATTTCCAACACACATGCAACATGTGGACAGAAATAAATGTCACCTAGTAGCTCTTAATGTGTAAGGTCAACTCACTTTCATGTCCTTTAAACACGCAGCAACACGCCACAAACACGTCACACTCTCAACAGTCATCTGGCAGAGATATCCACAATGGGAACACATAGACATTAATGTATTGATCTACGTAAGCCAATAACGCAATGAGTCTGTTTTCCAGGGCCATGCCCCGAAGCCCACACAACACACAGGGATGATCCTTCAGAGAGTGGTATATTCTTAGTAACAGTAAAAGGTCCAGTGATGCGCGTTAACAGGACTGAATAACACATGCTGGAGGAGGAAAACAGGCATGCTGGTACCCAGAGGAGGTTGATATGTGTCTGAACAGATGACACAATCCCATTCGCCATGCAGAGGTATTCAACGAAAACAAAACAGTCCCTCCCTGGAAGCAGAACAAGATCCAGATACTTAATGTATTTGAGCCAGTGGTTGGTGAGTTCTATAAAAAGCCTCTCCGCAGCTCATTATGAATTTATGTGCTTTCAGGAACGCAGCACACAGACATACACGGGTATGTACATGCTCTAAATCGAGAATGGTAATTGTGCATAGGAGTAGAAATAGGTGCAAAGTGCAGAGACCTACACCAGTTAGTTACTCTTCCTCATGTGGTGTGATGCCCTGTCTACTTCTCACAGAAGTAATTCTCATACTGTTAATACAGCAAGACGGCATCAGCGTGTCCCAGACAAACATGAAGGCTGAACAACATGACATTTATCTGTTTATACTTGTTTTTTACAGCTGCATTGATTGCTGGATATCTCCCTGACCCATGAGAATGTAGGCCAGGTAGAATTATCACTCGTGTATCCCACCTCTGCAAAACAACAGTATTCTTGCAACCCTTCAAGGTTACCTGGATATGAAGAAAGTCCAATAATACAATGAAAGGTCTGAAAGTGTTTGCTGACAACGAGTGGCCGCAAAGCACGTTTCAGGCTGCCTAGGGCGAAAGCATGGTCACTGGCAGATAAGAATGAGTTAAAAAGAGGTTTTTTTATGCTCACAAGTCACGTTCACTTTTCCCTTGAACAAATAATTAGTTGTTTGTTTTACCTACTGTCTGTCATACGTGAGTCAAAATGGATTATGGAAGTATCCGTTTATCACAAAAGCCATGTCGTTTTTTTATGTTTGCCCTTCTATCATGGAAATGTAAATGACAACAATTCTTATTTTTGCAGTGAGGAGTGATCATGCATTATTAAAATGGTTGTGTCCAAACAATAGCCTTTTTTTAGGTGTATCCCTGCAAAAAAGGTAATACTTTCACCTGTGACCACTGGTTGGCCGGTTGAATTGTGAGCAGGACTCTGCCATAACCAGAAATGAAGAGAGGATAGCTCGTATGACAGAATAGATCACATTGAGTTTTGGCGTAAATCAGGATATCAGGCAGCCGATCACTGCCTGGTCTGACACACAGCCGAGGAAACTTAGCAGGAGCGCCCTAATTAATGGCTGGTGAATAACTGATCTGGGCCAGCTCCATATCAGATCATCATCATTGCTGGGCAGACACATTTTGAACTGCGCTGAAGAATCTGTTCATCTATAATGCATGAGGATGGCTGGTTTAAAAAAAAGAGCCATTAGTTACCGTGCTAGGATCTTATTACAGCAGTAGTTGCACTAAGATGTCAGAGAGGTTGAATCTGGGCACAGAACTGGTAACTTCCATGCCATGGAAATAATTTCATAAATCCGGAGCAACAAGTCCCAACATGTCCTCAGATCATAATTAGTAGACAGCACCTTAGAACATACGGCAGGTGTGGAAGGAATGGCTGCAAAACTACTATTTGCAGCATGGAGGTGTGTAATTAATTGCATTTTGTTCACAGTGTTTCGTCATTAAAGTCGCTGTTTTATAGATTTGAGTCGGAGAGAAACAAATATATCATAAAATCAAAATGATCAACCGGTTTTGGCCTATTACATTTTGTCCAATATGTACGGATATTAAACCATCTAAAAATATCAGTGAATTTTCCTTTCAGAGCGCAGCTTTCATTTTTGACACAACTCAATGACCTTTTCATGGTGATACGATATGATATGTTGTGACAATTTACTGGCAGACAGCCTCAGTGCACCTATGACTTAATGATGCTGCAAATGTGAGGGGGAAAAAAACAGATGGATAATGGGGAGAGAAAAATGAACTTGTTGTGTTGGAAGAATTGATTCTCGTTATTTTGAATGTGATTCCTGTCCTCCAGTAGTGGTGTATGTGTGTGTTCATGTGTCTGCTTATGCATGCAAATGCCCTATGTGTGGAAGACATTTCATGCTCAGCTGTTCTATGGAAAGTTTCATAACCTATGCAACATCCTACAAGATGCTGCTCCAGCAAAGGACGAAGACATCCACAAGCAAAGACAGACACATCTCAAAAAATTCCAGAGAGAGTGCATCCATTAAAACAACTCTGTCTGCATAACATTCACATTGATGTAGTTAAGTAGTGTAGAAGTAGTGTGTATTGTTTTGGAAACTTGGTTTAGTATATGAGCATGCTAAAACTTGTTTATTAACTCTGCCAAGGAGGGTTTGTTTTGTTATCATAACATTTTTGTTAACCGTTGCAAGATTTTTAGTGTTGTAATAACTTAGCCTATATGCTATATAGAGGTTTCTTCAAAAATAAGGTTCGGTGATGTTGCTATAGGGGATAGAAAGGAGCCCAGTATCAGATTAGAATGCCTTTATGACCCATAAGTTGTTGGGTCTAACTTGCTGCTGCATATCTCAGAATGCCTTGGTATCCCCCGGGATGAGCTGGAGAGCTAGAATACCCTTTTTGACCTGCAGCCAACGTAACCTGACCCTGGATAAGTGGAAGAAAATAGGATGGATCTTAAAAATGGCAATTGCTGTAACCTTAAATGATGTAATATCAAAATTGTGCGTAATTTGATATTACCGCAAATGACTGCCAACTCCATCCAGTACACCATGCCCGGCTCCATCTCCCCAAAGACTGTATGGGTTGTAATTTCTGTGGTTTGCCCATCATATTTGTATGAAATCAATGAAAACTGTTGGTGATTGGCATTGAGCAAGATCAAAAAGAGTTTTATCTCTAGGTCCAGGTACAAAAACAACCAAACCCAGCAATCACATGACTGAACTCTGGGTATTGAATTACTTTTGGCTTTAAAGGAAAGAGTAACCAAAGTATTGGACAGATACTAATTTGAACCCAATATGGTTATCCAATTGAAAATTCCCCAAGTATGCAGTTATTAAGACTTCCGCAAAGATGAACATGAAAGTCTGAAGGAGAGGCAAAGGAAATGTCAGAAAGAGAGAAACTGTGTTTCTGTAGAACTGGAGAACACATATTCATGAGTGCCAAGAGAAGAGATTTGGTGTAGAATAAGGTGTGGAGTGGTTGAGAAGTACGTCACGAGTGATGTAAGATAAATGAACATCGAAGAGAAGGCACACATTTTGGCAGGTTTGGTGATAAGCTATGAACACACCCAGAATAGAGGTGTAGGATATGTTGGGAGGAGGATATTGAGGTTAAAGCTACCCTGTAGAAGTAAATGAAGAAGGCCAAAGTCAAGATACATCATTGTGGTCAGAGAGGTCATGAAGGTTGTGGGTATGACAAAGAAGGATGCAGAGAATGGGGGAATAGTTGCAGATTAATTTGCTGTGACACCTACTTGGCAGTAGCCAAAGGAAAAGGACATAGCAGTCTGAAATAAAAACTTATTTAACCATTGTGAAGACATTTCTTCGAAACCCCTAAATCGGAGCAACATGGTGCTGTTCACCAGAGTCAGTGGAAGTGACCTGTTAGGGATCATACCTATACAAAATTTACAAATATATAAAACAGGGAAACTTGACCTGCTAGTGGCACTAAATTAAAAGTAGGGTGATCATCCAACAGTTAATATTTTCACCAAATCTAATGCCAATCTAATCAATCAAAAAGTCGTTGGGACATTTCAATGCCTAAAACCATCTACCTATTTTTTACCAAAAACCAGGGAAGGGGCACATAATGAAAACAGTGGGAGAAAAGATTTTATGGGATTCAGCCTTTCCTCAGCAAGGACCATTACCTCATTTCCCTGCATAACGGTTTCATATACTTAAAGAATATTTCATCACCATCCGCTGAACTATCATTCAGCTCCTGTCAGGAGTCCAGCCTACAATTTCACATGACAATCTCACATGACACTTTTCAGCTGGTCATCATACAATCTGCCTGTGTAATGATCTGTGTCGGTGTCTATGGGCTGAACCCCATGAGGCTGTGAAACTCTAGATCTCAAATTGTCCCATTCAGCCGCGACTGCGCTTGTTTTCCACTTGTCCTGACACAAAGGCTTTGTCCCCGGAGAGTCAAAGATTTCGGCAGTGTTATTTCTGTCTTTCCGTTCATGAGGAGGAAATGGAATAATAACAGAGGAGAGAGAAATTTATGTGGTGACCCTCATAAAGGCAGACGAATAAAATGCAGAATCCAAAATTTGTGGTCTTTTAAAGAGATACCTGTCACATTGGGCATTGGTGGGCCTGTGGTACATCCATGCCCCCCAAAAACTTTATGCTCCATGGCAAGCGCAAAATGAGCACCTTTGTTCAACGGACATGTTGGCCTATTTATAAGATTTGTATAGATATGATATTTTATTGTTTCAAATACAGGCAGGAAACAGATGCAATGTCCAACACGTCAGATCTTAGGCTTTCTTTTTATGTGTGTAGTGGGTGTTTGCAGGGGCTTTTATCCACCTGCAGGCATTCTTGGGACATTGGTGCTACCTCTGAGGAATTAAATACAAATGTATCCCCAAAGTTAGAGAACTGAAAGCAAAAATTGTAAAGGATAGTGTTATTGTTTACTGCAATAACTGGACCCAAATACAAACCACACTTAAAAAAAATTAGGTTTCTTACTGCGGAGGAGATGACACAGGAGGTAGGAGAGAGAGCAGGACACTGACTTAAATACATAAGGTAACAGGACAAATGGGGAACGGGTTATTGCAGGGGACAGGTAACACTTAACATCAAGAAGGAAACACAAGGAATCAGAACTCATGCACACAAATAAACATGTAGACAGAAGGAAAGACAATGGAACACAGAGAGATACCTAAGGAGTGAACAAGAAGGAAAACACAGAGCCAAACAAGGAAAGGAGAAAGTATAAGAAATTAAACACAGAAAGTAAACCTTCAAAATAAAACAAGAAACAGAATCTATAAATGACAATAATAATTACTACTGCTGTACAAAAAATAAACAACATTTCAAGAACAAACAAAACTATGAAAATTCCTCAGTTGTGTTATCTCCCTTGCACCTACTGTGTTTTTATGAAGACTGTTATCTCCACATTGAGATATTATTACCAATGCTCTGGAGGCTACACTTTGTGCTGAGTACGATTTTGTCTTCAGACTAATTATTCCTCAATCCAATGATTCAGCTTTATGAGTGGGGATCCTCATGTTGCGATCAAAAGACATTTTAAGTAACATTCCGAATGAACTGCTATAGACAGTCACCGATAAATACATCCTGACCGCTGTATTTAAATCAATTTTGTGTGCATTTGTATACACAAAAGTTGCACAAGTTTGAGTTGTACAAGTTTGCTGCTGCCTAATATTGACAGGCTGTTGCTTTGAAAAGGATCAGAGTCGAGTGTCAGAGTGTTCGATTCAACAACATTGTGCCAGCATGTAAATTGACATCAACAAATAGGCGTCCTGTGGCAGCCAAGCTGAAAGGTAATCGACAGAAGGTGTGGTCAGCTGGGTGCAGTCAACTTTGAACATGTGGAAAATACAGCTTTTCCATCGATTTACACATGTTGGAGCTTGTGACTAGTTTGGTGGACTGATTTATATATTTAATGGTAACATTAAGGAATCAACAAGATGCTATTTTTACTGCTGTTTCTCTTCACAAACCTTCATGGTGAAAAAAACAAAACAAACGGGACCAGGCAGACTCAGTATAGTTCAGTAATAATCCATCATGGGTCATAAACAGGATGGAAAGAGGCGAGGAAACACTGATGGAACTTAATATGTTTACAGAAAAATGTCCCCAAAAATGGAGTGGCAGCTACTCTGAGACAGTAGTACGGCAGACTCCAGTATCTGTACTGGAGTCACACTAATAAACGTTTGAACTGCAGAGGTTCAGCAGCTCAGAGACCTTGTGTTGCAGCCTAAGCCAGATAATGAGTGGTTGCATCATGAGAGGGTTGTTTCCCAGGCAGGCCATTGAAGAGCTGATACAGCTTCTTCTGCTCCAGCTACTAAAGCCCCACGGGCCGGTGCTATTGCTGCTGTCACAGAATGGCCGGTGGGTTTACCGAGGGACGGTAAATATCCCATGTTCAATGGTAAGACGGGTATAAGAATAGAAAAAGGGACAGAAGAGTAGAATCCATCCTGGTCTGCCACCTTTTGCACTGATCACTCGGAGGGAGAAGCAAAGGAGGAAATCAAGTTTTGCACTAGTGCTGAGCGTAGGGAGGGAGGTTCATTAATCATTTGATTAATTAATTATTATTTTTTAGGGTTGTTTGATTGGACAGGTGCTGTGGATTTAAATGAGAGGCTGCCTGACCCTCTGGCGGTGGTCCCTCTCAAAGATTTCTCCTAGTGAACAGCCTCCAGGATTTTCCTGGTTAAGTCTGCTATATTCAAAAGTGGTGTATAGTATAGAGATTTTTCGTTCTCCTTCCTTGTCTTGGCTTCTGCAATAAGCCCCAGGCCTGCTCCTTGCCTCATTTTAGTTTATATTAGTATTTCATGGAGTGAGGTAAGTTGCTGAGTTCGGTGTTTGTTATACCTGTTGGTGACGGCAGCGCTTCTGCTCCATGTCCCGGCTTAGGTGTGTGCTAGTTGTCTACTTGTGCTATCGCTAAAATGATATGTTGTTTGTACTTGAATTCCTCTTGACTCTGTTGGTATGGGTCATCTAGTGCTTGAAGTGAAGTAGGATAGTAACTGACAAAGTCAGTAAGGATAAAATAGAATGAAAGTTACGTAAGTAACGGTTCTATGGATCCTGGATGACTGCAAGAACATTCAGTAACTCAGAATCCTCTTGTCCTTGCCAGATGATTCCGCAGGAACAGATCCACTGACGACACCGGAAGATATACCCTGTCCGGGGTCATCAGGGGTCACAAGTGACTTTGTTGGTATTGCTACTTGACCTGTGGATGTGGGAGATGGATATATCCAGTGATTCATAGAGCCGTAGTTAAATACGTACATGCGATTTATTATGGCTTTTGGTTTTTGACTGTTAAATAGTAGTAAATAAAGTAAAGTATATATTTTTATTCTATATTTAATACATTTGGATTGTTTAATGGAAACCCTATGTCTGGCCTAAAGTGTATAACGAACTAAGTGATCTTCCTTTTATTTGAAATTCCCAAGGAGGCTTTTTGCAGTAAATCAAAAAATACATAAGGTAACTCTGAGTTACACAATAGTTCCTCCATTCATTTCCTCTGCTAGAGATCCCCACCTCACCACACATGTATGCATATTTTCCTTTAAACAACTAAAATTCAATCAGGAGAAACAGAGCATGAAGTATAATTGAAAGTTTTTGACAGCAGACTCTTTAGGGAGACTGTGATTGAAGGGTATCTGCCCTGAGCGGCAGCAAGGGTGATCCCTCTTGGTGTTTGGATACTGGTGGCTGCGGCTGATGACTCGGCTGAGACTCGTAAATGAGCAGCAAGATGTTAGGCTAACGATGAAGGTGCGCTATCCTGATATTGGATATATGTCTGATGAGCTGGCTGATTAGCTGAGCAGATATCAAATTACACCCCAGACTGTGAAGTTAAAAATATAGATTATGTGTGCATGGAAAAGTGTGAAAGACAGAATGGTAAGAGGGATGATCTCTGATCTCTTCCATCCTGAGTGCGCAATAGGATAATCTTCTCGACTTGACTTTTGATGGAGCTTCATTTCATTAAACTAAGAATTGTAGAGACCATGTGATGTTTTCAGCAGTTCTCTCTAGACACACTAAGCAGCTTAGCAAAAGTCACCTTTTTGATCAAATGTCATCCTTAATGGGTGCTGCATGCCCACTCTCTCCAAATAATTGGCTTCTCCCTGATAGATTGTTCGGTTTCAGAACTAAACATCGGATCAAACCACATGATGGAAGCGAAACAGCGACCAGTGCTGCGCATCTCTGCTCTATGCAAGCACTCCAAACCAAGTATCCCTCTGTTAAAGGCATGTAAACAAACAGTGTCTTTTGTTCGCAAAAAAATGCCAGCAATGTTAATCAGCTGCTGCTCTGTCAAAGAACCACTCCTTAGAATCGCACTAAAATGAGTGTAAAAAAATGTCTGCGTGGGCGCATGGATTTCAGGCTGAGACTGTCGTGTGTCAAAGACTGAAGTCAGAATGTCACACCCATGCTCAGACAGAACAATATCAAGAGATCAGTCCCCGAATATCTACCTAATGAACTTGTCAGCACAATAGTGTGGTGGTGTTTTATCTATATCTGTATATAAATCGCAGAAGATCTGTATTTTTTATTAGTTAAAAAAGATTAATCAGCCTTAGGAAGACAAAATAAATATAGAAAATATAATACATTAAAAGAAGAAGTAAAAAGTCTATGGACTGTACTTGAACTTTTCTAGTCTGCCCCATGACTCACAGCAGCTTACACCACAAGCCAGCCTTCACCCATTCACGCACACATTTGTGCAGTGGCAGCACTCATCGGCAAAGGTAATCCCTTTCTCACACACTGATGGAACAGCCAGTGCGCATAACTAGGGGGTGAGTGTCTTTCTCTAGGAACACCAACATTCCAACAAGTTTACCTACTGGGACTGAAGACAAACAGTCACAAACTGCAATTAATTCCTTTATAATTAGTGTTTCTGCGGATTTTCACCCCCTCATGTTCTTCATTTTTCGAGTTTGTATGTCTGAGAATGGCAGTCTGGTCACTTGTTGCTGCCGAAATACCAACGCACCTGACATCAATTCACCCATCAAGCCCTGGAGTATATTATCGCTACTTCAATCAATCCTCTTCTCGTGATTGTTATCCACTTGCTTGTTTGAATACGGCCCACTCTTTGTTCTCCTGTGGGTCGGCTCCATTCCTCACCAGTGAATCTTTACGTGTGACACCATAAAAGTATGTATGTCTTTGTGAAGAGACTCAGTAATAAAAGGTTTGCCCGTCTCGCCCTACACCACGCCAGTTTCCAATCCCGCCTTGTTCACTCCGTTTCCTTTGCACCACCCTTTAACTTTTCAGTTTCCAATATTTCCAATACATCACAACACCCTTGATGTTTAAGTGATTACTTATGTGATAAACTACAACTTGGGAAGAAATCAGAGAAAACCTCTTGCAAGCAAATATTTTACTGATAGTTTGCCTTTTTTGCAGTTTGCCAGAGTAACAAGATTCATTTATAGCATTTATGTCGGTAAATATTTCTGCTGCAAATTCATTTTATACGAATGGAAGTGAGGTTGAGAATGTAAATGTTTTTCTATATTATCCCATGGTCTGGTGGTTAGGATTCCTGGTTTTCACCCAGGAGGTCCGGGTTTGACTCCCAGTGTGGGAACATATATCATCATATTACATATACTTATGGGATGGCTGTAGCTCAGAGGCAGAGAGGTAGTCCCCCAACCTTAAGTCGGGGGCTCGATCCCAGCCGCTATTTTTGTTTATATTTAATAGGGTCCTGAGGGCATAAGGTGCTTGAGCAAGACCCTGAAACCCCCAATTAAGTATCTACAACTCCCCGGGCGTAGCAGATGGTTACCCACAGCTTCAAAAGGGGGGTTCAAATACAGAAAACATATTTTGCTACATTTTATACTTGTATAATAGTGTGTGACAAAAAGAAAGGCTCCCTTTAAACATTTTCAACCAAAATTGAAGGAGGCTTACTCCAAACAAGATAGTTAACTCTCACGCTGGTTAGAAGCAGCGATGGTCCACAACTGAACTTTAGGTTAAGCTTTTGGTTAAGTGAAGCTTACCTTATACAGTGTTAAGTCTGCATTATATTTTAAAAATATTATTTGCCGTAAGTCTAATTCAAATTAATGACAGTTAAAAAAATTTTTTTTTTATATATTATAAAATATTATTAATTTAATTAATTTAATTAATATTAAATGTTGATACTAAAAAAAACGTGTCACTTGCTTAAAAAAAACCAACCCCTTTCCTTATATGTGATAGAAACGATGTTTTCAGCTCTCTGCTGGATCACGCCACATCAGCGGTGTCAACGTCTTCCCCACCATATGTGGCTGTGTCTGCAGGATTTAGCCAGATGGCAGTTCATCTCTTCCAAACCTTGTAAAGCCTCTTAAAACACAGGTTATGGGTGCCAGGAAACTACTGAGCAACCTCGCTGGACTTCCACCGCCAGACTGTAATCCCACCCCCCGACAACGCTGTCTCCAAGGAATTAGGTTGTCATCAGGTCTCATTAGCTACACCCCATTTAGGAAAAGCAGAGTGCCATTGCTCTTTGCTATGCTATGTTAAATGTGATCTTTGAGTTAATTTATGTACTGTTAGAGTTTTTATATGAAACAAATCACTGAATGTTCACTACACTGGAAATAAGAAATATAAAAAGCCTAATTATTTGGAAAATAAGTTGGTCTAAAGTGGTGTAAAAGTAACATGTTTTGTATTAGAAAAGTAATCTTATTTTAAGAAAATAAACCAAAATCTGTCTTGAAATATTCCATTTTGTATTGAGCTACATTCAACCAGTAACATGTGACCTTTAGATGAAGATATAGATTTTAACAACAGCTCATTTAAGAGGCTTGATTGTTCCTTATAAGTCTGTCATACATAACTGAGTTTCATTTGTTTGAAATAACAAAACTAAAATTAAATTCTGACATTTTTGTTTACTTTTACATCCCATAATGGTCTTTCAGGGGCAAGATCTTTATGATAGCTTTAGGAATTATGGCCAAAAAAGTCATACATAATAGAAGTGAACACTTAATCATCGCAGTATGACCCCAAAACTGTTAGACATCAGGGATATCAATCTGTCCATTTAGCAAGCAAAAGTGATTGTGAATCCGTTTCACCTGTTTAAGTGTAAATGAAAGTGACAACAGGTGCAACGGAGAAACAAAAGCATGACAACGCCCAAAAAGGGAATCGGTCTGCAGGTTTTGGCCACAATCCATTTCCCTTTACTCATCTTCCCTGACTGACTCTTCTCTAGTTTTGTGTTCTGCTGGTGTCTTTGTCATTACTTGTGACATGAGGCAGTACCTGCAGCCCATCCCTGCGTAAAGTTTGCTGTGTCTCCCATCACAGTCTTCAGAGCACGGAGGAGATGCAAGGAGACGGGCCGTTACACGAGGAGAGCCGGACAGGTCCATAGAAGGACAACCACCCAGTAGCCAGACTTGTATCTGCTTCTCAGTGTGAGGAGGTACAGGAGGAGAACAGCGAGATCCCTACAAAATGACCTCAAGTGGGCTACTGGTGTGATGTTTCTGACAAAACTGTCTGACACTATTGTGGAGCTCAATTTGTGTTCACCAGAGAACAGCAGAATTGGCAGGTTTTCCATTGGTACCCCGTTCTCTTCACAGATGAGAGCAGATTCAAATTGAGATCATGTGACTGGCGTGACAGAGTCTGGAGACGTTGTGGAGCACGCAATGCTGCTGCCTCATCATCCAGGAAGACCGGTTTGGTGGTGGGTCAGTGATGGTCTGGGGAGACCGGTCCTTAGATGGTCTCCACAGGTTAGCCAACATTATGCCCCAAACACTGACCACAGACTCTTCATGGGCCCGGATCCAGGTCTGGCAGGAGATGACCAAGGACACAATCCTCTGTCTCGCCAGGAGCATGCCCAGACCTTTTCGGGAGGTCCCTTTGGCATGTGGGGGTCAAACACACTCCTGGGTCACACTATGAGTTATTGTGACGAAATTCACTGGAGTTGGAACAGTCTGTGATTTCAGTTGTTCACTTTGATTTTTTGGTGTAACTTAGAATCCAGCCCTTAATGGTTTAATGATTTAGATTTCCATTGATCGTTCTTGCATAATATTTTTCTAAACAAATTACGCAATGTTTATCAATTAAGATTTTGACTTAAATGTTTCTTTTATCCAGATCCGGATTGTGATTTAAGCGTTCCTTTAATTCTTTTGAGCAGCATTTACTAATTTCTAAAATGGTTGATTTTATAAGAAAGAGCTACCTTGTAATGTGTGCATAGAGGATTATTCATTTAGAGTTTTATTCCAAAGCAAGCGCAGCACTTGTTCTGTAGAATCCCACATTTTGTGCTGATTTTTGTGTGTAAGCTAAATCTGAACACCTGTACCTGCCATAGGTTTTTCTGCCTTATTGGTTACCTTTCATGTCAAATACTTCTTTCATTATCACAGAATGTACCTGATTTGTGGCATAACCAGATGATTAACAGTGCCCAAACCAAAACTAGCTATCTAGACAAACAATTACGAGCCCACACAGAAAAATCTGACTGCATTAGGGAAAGACACACATGCATGCACACATGCACGCACCCACACATAAAGGTTCATGACAAATCACTGTTTTTCGTTGTGCAGTTTTTAACATTTTGGACAAACTAAATCAAACAACATAATCGAGTCGAATATAACATTTGTGTGTACATTCATGTGTGCTCCCTCAGTGTGTACTTGACATATATGTGAAAATATGTGATAAAAAAACATTCCAGTGACATTCTTGCTGTGATCTTTGACCTTCCTTTGTCATTCTTTTCTTGTTTTTATGTTGTACTCTGCAGATGAATCATGTTTGCCCCCTGTGTACTTGAATACAGAGGTCAAAGAAAAATATTCTTGAACCAATGAGCATATTCTTTGATTTACATTTTAGCCAATTACACAGGCTCTTTAAACAATAAGCTTAATCAACATTTCGCAGGATGTGTTTGATCTAAGTCTGTTGTGCTGCAGACATCGCCAATGGAGGCGTCGCTCCGCTCATTCTGCCCTATGGGTTATTATTGTAGAAGAACTGGTTTCCTTTGCTGCTTCTCTGTGAACGTACTGTGCAAAAATGCTTTTCTCTGTTGCCTTGCCTCCAAATACGCAATGATAAATCTGATGTTCTGTGTGCATGATTTACTTGTTATAGTTTTACAATTCATTTGAGAAATGTGATGTTGACTTAGAGAACTGAATGCATGAAAAAAGATAATGTTGAGTGTAACTATAGAATGATTTTGTTATGTTGGTGTCAAACAGATGTTGTTAAGTTGCTCTTGCTAAGTTAAATCAAGTCTTTTCTGTTCTTTGTCTAGCCATGCCTCTTTCATCTCGATCCCTCTGTCCTCTTTTTCTCTTGCTGTATTTTCCTAGTTTAGCCATTTCCATCCTGTGCCACAGATCCTGTGTACCACGGCTTTCACCATAGTCACAACAAAAACAAGCTGTGTGTGTGAGTGTGAGGGGGAGATGTCTGTCCAAGTTTCCATAATGGACAACAAAGGGAGAGTGGCAGTTTGAGAGAGCAAGCCTTCGTCATTTCCTTCCCGTTTCCTTCACTCCATTCTCCGGCCCCTTGCTGCAAACGGCCCACTCTTTCCTCCACCTGGAAACACACACAAACACTCACACACAAACACTCACACACAAATGCACACAAACACTTTTCATATTTGTGCGTTTGTGAAAATACTTCCATGTGCAAAAATGTTAAAAATGTGTTTACGCATGCATGGTGCATGTGAGTTTGTGTGAACTTTTTCCGCCAATGTTTATAATAGCAATTGTGCCTGTTTACAGTTCAAACACAACTTCTTGTATCATTACACTTTGTGAACATGATCAATTATTGGGTGCTTTATGCTGAAACAGCATATTTGTGAGTAACACAGCATTACAGACTCTCAGGTTCAGCAGGTAATGGAGCCTGCAGGTTTTCTGTATTGTGATGAAGTAAAAGATAAATTGTCTTATAAAAAATCGCACAATGGGGGCATGGCGGCCAGCTGATAGAGAAAACGTACATGAATACCTTCAAACAACAACAAAAAACAAATTTGTGTTTTTATGAAACTTGTGGGATATTTCAATAAGCAATCCATGTTGCCTGTATAGTGAAAGTGGTAGGAAATAAAACATATGCAAAATAGCCTCGTATTATGGGATAACTGGGCAGGGTTTGAATTCATGGGACTTCAGATGCTAAACTCATAGAGAACGTGGTGCCTGTCAGACGTGGGAAAGCAGAGGAATTGTGGTACGCTGGACTGGTTACCGTGGATAAGCACTTCGCTCTGTAATCTTTTTGCTTATGAAAATGAAATCAACAGATACCATTGTTTGCTGTAATAAGCAAATTGTACTAACTCTGTGCGACAGGAATGCTACCAGTCAGGATTCTTGTGATTAAGTGGGATTATAGTTTTTGTATATATACGCTTCACAACCAAAGGGTGAAAGGAAATGCGTGTGACAATTGTAGAACCAAAAACTTTATTGTTTCTGCAAAGCTGTGATTCTTGGGTGATTTGACGTTTTCTTGCAAATTCAAAAGAACGTTGCATCAACCTTGCGTCCTAAAAAATGGTTTTCATATCCAAATCATGCAGTTACAAATATGTTTGCAGGAAAAACACAATGTTTTGGTCTATATATTAAGGTAGTTTATATTGAATTTCTTTACATGAAATTACTGGTGGATAAATATTTTTATTACTTTTATATATTATATTAAAAACTTTTTTACAGTAAAAAAAAAACATTCCTATCCACAATTCTGGATACCATTAAATGGCCAAACTATGTTAACTGTGAAATCCTCCACTGAGGCAAGGTGAGGCCGGGTAATGAAGGACTGGGGGCAGAGGTGGATTCCTCTCATTCTTATTCCCATCTGTCACCAGAAGAGTCAGGTATCTCCACCAGTCTTACCAACCTGCCCATCTCGGTACAGCAGAGCAGACTGGAATGCAGTGTCGCTCATTTCTGTCCTCTCTGAAGTCTTTGGCATTCCTCCAATGGCCTTAGAGAAAAGGACATGGAAGAAGTAACGCTATGAAATAAGTTAAAAGAGAGGAAGGAGGGAAGGAAAAAAAAAAAGCAGTCTAGAGGCGGGGAGACAGACTGCCAATGGGCCAGGGAGGATCACCTTCTCTCCCTTTATTTATCCGCTAATTCTGTTTCACAGCAAATGCCCATTTTTAAATTACGGAGAGCCATACAAATATGAAGTGAGTGTACATTTTAGTGATGTTATATTGAACTGTTTAGTAGAGTCGATCAGGTGGGTTTCATAGAGTTCTGCCACTGAAAACAAACATTTGAGACACATCACAAAGGCTTGTTCTTCTAGAAATAATATAATGCTCACTGTGGGTAATCCACCCACCTCACTGCGATCCCATCATCTGCATGAATACACAACACTAGGGACATCAAGTCAAATTTTATTTCTCACCTTTGAAGATACTGCTTACAAACCGTGTTGGCTTTTGTGTGCAGTTTGAAAATCCTCACGATAAAAAAAAAAAAAGAGGTCCCGTTTAACTCGAGCACATGTTATAGTAAATGTATTTAGTTTACTATAACATGTGTCTCAGAAGACACATGTTCACCTGACTAAAATGATAATGATTTCAGTTCTGACTTTGGCATGCATGTGGTACAAATCTGAGTTTTCAAGGCTGCCTTAGCAAAAAATCCACTGTTTCAACTCAGTCCCTGTCACATGTGGTCCTGGATTAGATACATATCTGATTTGTGGTTATGTGACTGGTTTGATCAGAATCCATGGGGTTTTTGCATATAGGGGTGGGCAGAGCGCTGTCGTAATCAGACCTGCAGCACGGCAAAATCAAATGACTAACGAGGAGAGATTACATTAATGCAGATCTGATGGTGAACAGTAGCCAAAGCCTTTGCTCCAGAGCAAAATGTTATCCATACATTCGCTAATATTAAATCCATTTGGTTTAAACGCCATGAGGCGATGCATGGTAAATATAGGGCAAGGGGAAGTTTTTTGTTGCTGGCAAGATAAATAATAGAAGATATAAATGTGAGTATGCCTGCTATTTTGGAAGGCAGACGTGTTCTCATTAGAGCTAGACATAAGCCATTCCTAATCATGATCGGTAACCAACTCTGATCTGATGAAAAAATACATATATTGGAACTAAACGATGAGGTTTTTAATGTGCCAGATAGGGAGCATGTGGGTCTGTGTGGAAGCTACTGTAAAAATACTTTACCTTCATTAAAGACAGACCGAAAAGAAGCTTTATAAACTGTAATGATTGAAATGGGGTGGTATAATCCTTTGCCTATATAATCTGCACATTGTAGAGCTAAGAGGATCTATTGGGAATCATTATTTTCCATTTCCTTTCAAGTCATTTATAATGACGTGGCTGATAATTATAATGAATTAGCAAACTGGGCAAACGCCAGTATGCAAGTTTCAAAGTGACATTTGAAGAAAAGGGCCGAGCATCTGTATGACAAACTACATCAGCAACAATGACATGTATTACAAAGGGATATTGTGTATCAAAAGAAGATTACTATTCATGGCAAACTCACCACAATGGTCCTATGCCATTGTAACATTTAATAATAAGAACATCTGCGGTAGTCTCATGCTTTCAGGGGCTCCAAAGGGCTCCTTATAATAGAACGAGCATGACTTTGATTAGGTTTTCATGTCAAGTAAATCAAAGTTTCAGATGCTTGCCAGATTTGTCACATTCGGTTGTCTCCAGTTTTCCTCCCCCATCCAGCCTGGAAAAGAGAAGGCCAGATTTAGGTGAGTCAGAAATGTATCCAAAAAGAATGAGCTGAGTATGAAAGTGGGTCAGAAAATACTTCCCATGTGAAGTGTTCCATTAGCAATGACAGAATAATAAACAGTCGCATCAACAATCTCAACTTGCTGGATGATGGATATCATATGGATATCATATGGTTCAGCTATGAGGGTGTTGACCCCTGAGAAGTAAGTCTGTTGGTGGTTCTGTGTCACTCATGGCACTTTTACTTAACACTTTAGCACGCGAAGGGTGAAAAAAGAAGAAAAAGATTAAGTGCATGTGAGCTAGAATGAGTATGTATATTTATCTACAAGTCTGCAGGCATGAGTTGGTGTGTGTGCTTTCATTACACCAGAATGTGGGTCAATCGGGTCCACCAGTCTGTACAAAATACAATTATTATTGATGTAATATAGTAAAAGTTTAATTAAGATGATTTATCACTCGAATGAATATTCAAGTAGTAATAATAACCTTTTACGCACATTTTTAAGTTTTACATTTTGGTGTGTGCCAATGTGCAGAAAAAGATGTTCACATGCAAAGAGACATTGTTTCATAGTGAGAGATGGTATATTGAACCCGAAGAATGTATGTGTTTGTATTCTATGCATGAAGTACCGGAGTCTTCAAAAGGTTCATTGTTGTTGGTGGTCCGTATAACAGAAGCTCTGTTATCTACTGGAAGGGAAACGTCGGTTTACAAGATTTGTGTAGCAAGATTCAGAGCTCTGTGCTCTTAAAAAAACATGTTGCTGACTTTCCCCAATACACAAGCATGTGTTCCAAAATAGATTCCTAACCCAGCACGGGATGTCTGAAGCAGCACGCTGCTGAGCTTCTGCCTTTTTGACTGCCATGTCTGGAGAGAAGGAGGGGGTGGAGATTGTAGTTAAATGGGCTTAATTAAGACTGTGTGGGTGTGAGTGTGATTACTCTGCTGTTTTTGGTTTCTGTGTCTCCGCTGACTCTCACATACTCTGGTCTTTGTAAAGTGGGAGACAAGCGTGCACTGACTCACTTTAATTCTGGACATTGCTCCTGTAGATTCCTGGTGTAAAGCAAGAGCTTTAGAGTTTGGGTAACACACCATCCCCAACTCGTGACATTCAGCGATTCACGATAGACAATAGAGTTTCTGTCCCCTGAGAAATAATCGCCCCATGGAGTTTGTGTTTGAGGATGAATTAAAAAAAACAGACATATTTATAGTGAACTCAATGTAAAGTTGTCTTTATTTTTCTTTCTTTTGGTTTCAGTATTACGTAACAACAGCAACCAAGCATATTTGTATTGGTCTTGGAAATTGAAAAAATGTGTTTTTTTATGGTTGTGAACGGTACATTATAAAACTGCGGTATTCCCTTAATAGTCTATATGGTAATCCTGTAGTTAGTATGTAGAAATGCATAAGCTCCCATTTTTAATTCCACATTTAAATGAAATTGAGGTTAAATCTGCATTTCTTTTAAGCAGTGACATTTGAGGACATTCCCCGCAGGAGAATTTTTAACTGCCGTCCAGCGATACACACACACACACACAGAGGAAGTGTGGCTGATGAAATTAGCGGAAGACAGTTGAGCCAGAACACTGTTGCACCGAAATGTTATGCTTGATTCATTGACCTCAGATATTCAACCTCCCACACATGAGAAATAAAAAAACACAAATACAACATGCCAATCTCTACACAAATGCTTAATAGCCTCAACGCTCTTTAAAGATTACTCAGCTGTTAGTGATAAGTAATTGCATCCGACATACCCTGTGAGGGACAGCTGGATCATTTTAGTGTTTTTTCTTTCGTGTGCTATAATTTGCCTATACAATTCCAAAAAAAATCTTCAGACAGTATTCTGTGTTTGTCATGAATGTTTAGTTATTTCTTGGTTTATTCTGTTTTGGTTCTCTGGTTTATTTTGAAGGTTAATTTTAATCATGATCATTCCCGTCTGTGTTCCCGTTTTATTTTAAAAATGTTATGAATGTTTAGTTAGTTTTACATTTCCTTTCATGTTTCCTTTGTTTTGCCTTTTTGGTGTGTTTATCTATTCAGTGTTTTTCATTTCCTTATTTCTTCTTTGTGTGGTCTTTCATCATGTTCACCTGTGTTTCCCCCCCAGCTGTGTCTCATTGCCTCGTTACATTAGTTTATATAGTCTCTGCTCACCTATCTCTCTGGGCCAGTTTGTCAGTGATGTCTGGTCACATATCCTGACCTGCTCCTTGGGTTTTCCAGTGGTTTTTGTTGGCTCTGAATTTTGATTGTTTTTTGATTAGGATTGTTTGATTTATCGAACTGCTCACCTTGTTTTGACCCCTTCCTGTTTTTTGGACATTGTGTTCTGGATTCTGAACATGGATTTCAATGTTTTAGTGAATCACTAGAATTGCAACCTCTCTGCCCCTGCCTCCATTTTGTGTCTGCACGTGGTTCCAAATTTTGCTCAAACCTAAGTTTGAACAAAGGGCTCAAACTTAGGTTTGAGCCCCCCCCCAATGTCCTCAAATTAAATGTGAAGTTATGTCCATAGTATTTTCATCAAAAAGACCCACGAAGAGAGTGAAATATTAACTATTGGAGTTAAATATATGTTCATATTATATAGATAGATCTCCTCTAGTTGATTAATATGCACTGAATTTGGACTAAATTGTAACAGTTACAAAGTTTTGTCAAAAAACTGTGTTAATCTTAAAAAGCTCCCGTATTCAGTGAAATATTAAAAATAAGAGTAAAACACAATGTATAAAATAAATCTCCCCGATTGATTCATATGGACTAAATCGGACCAAGGGTTGAGAAATTATGGCCCAAAAACTTTTGATGATAAAGCTTAAACTAGTGTCAAAAATATGCAACTGACCTTTCCCAAAATCATTCCATTTTTTTTCTCATAATGTTTTGTGGGCACTGGGCCTGAAATTGGCAACTACATTTATTGGCAACTGGCAATGGCACTTGAGCCAAATCCCTTTGGACTATGTGCAAGATAAAAACTAATGTTTTAGGTATAATTTCAAACCAAACATTGTTTGTGATTAATGACTTGCAAGAATGTATGAAGCAGAGGATTGGTAGAACAAACACATTTGGAACCTCCGCTGTATTGTTAAAGTTGAAGGCCTTATTCACAGAGGACAAAAATAGCACTCTCGACACAGTAAACAGGAAACAAAGCAGAGGTTTCCACTATGTGTGGTTTCACTGTCTGTGTGAGTGTCTTTAACTTCCTCTGCCCTGTCACGTGCAATCTCCATCTTTCTCTTTGTCCTAGTTCTTTCATCATCTTTGGCATTTTTGCTGCACTCACTCTGTGTAAAGAAGCCCTATCAGATTGATGGCTGGAATGTCTTTGCGAAGACAGGATCAGCTGACCTTTGCCACAATCAGGACTGCATCGTCAGCTGGAGGTGGCGCCACACTCTTCAGAAATTTTTAAATGTGAACTTCCACTTTTTGCAGTCAACAAGACAAGACAATGGCTCTACGTAGATGACAGACGGACTTTCAGGAACACCTCTGAAAATATTTACACAATTACAAAAACAGAGGTTAGAATCTTGGACAAATGCCAGGACGGAAGTGCAGAAGAGCTCCAGACACTGGCCTCTGCTATTCAATTAAAAAAAAAAAAAAAGTTTACTGTCTGAGCTGAAGATGATTTACAGAGTGCTACAATGGAATGCACTCCACTTCCTTTCATATCTGACATCACATTTGATACACAGACAAACAAATAAACAGATTTTAATGTGTTCCCCTCCAAGCAAGCTTGGATTATTCTTCATTAGGGATATACAGTGTTGAAAGATTGCAATCCATAAAATTTAGCTCAAGTCTGTATGTTTGCTGAGACAGGAAATGAACCATAATGAATAAAGGGGAAATGCTTCACTGTTCTCTTACCCTAAAAAGACAGTCAGAGGCCAGAGTCAATCACCCAGATAAGTTTAATTAATTTATAAGGGGAGTAAATATTGTCACAATGGCACCTGTCAGTGAATAATATATATGAACAATTTGCCCTTAATGTTGATGTGTTGGAGGCAGAAAAAAATGGCAATGGTTTAAGGTTCCGAGTGAATTTTTCCAGGGCAAAATTGTGACTGAGGGCAGATCTCCAGAGCTTTAGCTTTTATTGGGTGTTCCTGGCCTGGTAGTATCTACCAGAAATGGTCTAAAGGAGGAAAACCGGTGAACCATAGACATGGACAGGGCACCCAGGGCTCATTGATACAAAATCAGCCTGTGGTGTTTGGTCCCACAGAAGAGCTCCCATAGCACAAAGTACTCAGAATGTTCATTGGGGTTCTGATAAACAATGCATTGCAGCTTATGCACATCTTCCGAGCGGCCAGGCTACCCATGCAAACTACCCACTGCCTAAAGTGTCTGCATTGATCAAAAAGGAAGAAGTAGATGGTGGCCTTTTCTGAGGAATCATGTTTTTTCTTACATTATGGACAGTCAGCCTTGTTTGTGTGTCTGCTGTGAAACTATGGATCGTGTCAGTCAGGTTAACACAACCAACTTAAATATTGTGCCAGACCAAGTACAGCCTCTCATGGAAACGGAATTCAGTGCCTCTGCGGCTCGATAATGTGTTCTGACACACTGTCGAAATTGTTCATGAATGGTTTAAGGAACAAAGCAGAAAGTTTCCGGTTTTGACATGACCTCCAAACTCCACCGATCTCAATCCAATAGGGCAAAGGTTTAACAAAAAGGACTCTAATATTACTCAGAGGTACCATAAAACCAGTTTCATTCCATGTGATTCAGTTTCATTCCACAGTATCAGAGGTACCATGGAACTGTGGTTTCATGGTACCTCTATGACTCTGTCACAGCCTCTCTCTTTCCCTGTTCCTGCCTTCCCACTGTTTGCATGTCCTATACGAGGCCAATCCCGGCCGGCAGGCTAAAGATCTAATACATCGGTCTTGCATCCTATGACCAAGCATCCTCAGGATTAAACCCTGGTTTCAACAAACATTAGTCACCAGATTGTAAAGTCAACTTAATCTCAGAGATCTGCTCAGGCCTCCTATCATGAATTCCTAGTTTGATATTCCTTGTGTCTGATTATGTTCTCACCCAAGCTGTCGTGTGATTTGCATCTTTGGTGAATCTTCAATACCAGCATCCTACTCTGCTCTTTAGAACAAATCCAAAGTCCAAAGAGGCTTTGATTAATTGTTTAAACCATTTTCTGTGCCCTTCTGAGTTTAACTTTCTGTTCCATGTAGAGATTTTATATTAAAGGTGCCCTATAGAGGTTCAAACTCTATAGCACAACCGATTAAGTTATGTTTCAATTCACCTCAACAGGCCGCGTGTATCACTGTTGTCTAACACAACCCATTGTGATTGATTTTACACCCATCACTGCCTGCTATCATGAAGGGTGTTGCCTGACAGGTTTTTCATTATCAGGAATTCATGGCTGATACAGAGAGGACAACCATCCGACACACAGGAGATGGTGACCGGGCAGTGAAGGACTACTCTCGGCGTTCATATTCACGTTTTTCTTATTTATGTCTAAAGTCAAGATGTTTGTAGCTAACACATACATTTTTAACCTTGAACCAACAGTGTCACTGGAACCATTAGCAGAAACTTATGAACATTATTACAAAGATCATGTTATGGTTAAAACATGTTGTAGTTGGGTGTAATATTCCTTGCGACTGTCTTTGTAACGTTTACTTTTTCAGGGCTGTCTCCTATATCACAATTTTGTTTCAAAAAAGGATGCATCTTTTGAATTGACAGTAATATTTGCCAGAAAATAAAGACAAGACACCATGTCATCTAATGTTGTGTTGATACTTCTGTGGTGAAAATCAAAAGTAACTAGTCTTTGAAATGTATTCTAATTTGAGATCTCTTTGAATGATGTACATTAACTAACTCTATGAATGAGCCTCCAGCAAAAAGATCATTTGACAGTGACTGTCTAGCCTACTAGATGGTGCTGGAGCCAACCGGTTGGAAATTTACAATACAAAAAGCTCAGAGTGGGTGGGTAAAATGTGAGCAATTAGAGTAAAATGTGAAATGCAAGATAGATCTCGTCGAGTGGTATATCATATGCACAAGAGGTGGACCAAATTGGACCAACAGTTAAGAAGTTGTGTCTGAAAAGACAATTAATTCAATGAATTAATTGGAGAAAGGTGTGGAGTCAGGTCCACAGTCTGGAGTGGGTTGCTGTACCGAAAAATACACATACACATGCACACCAAGGGAGAGATAGAAGAGGTGGGACAAATGGGGAGAAACAGGAAAATACACCCTGAAAAAAAATTGGGTCCTTACACAACCTCCATTTCAAAGTCCAGTTTGTAGGATTTAGTTACATCCAGCATCGTAGCTACCAACTGGATACCCCTTGTCTCTTCTTCATCCAGAGTGGCTGCCAGAAATGTTCTCTCTCTCCAGAACTATGGTGTGTTTTCACATTAAAGGCTATGCATGTGAGCGTGCCTACAGGTAGATGTATGAAATAACTTCTTCTGTGGACTCATTCTAAGATAACGAGAACACACCAATACTTAGATTCAGGTGTTAATACACTAATGAAACCTGATTATGTACATTATAGGTTACTCAATTTCTGCTTAAATAATCAGTCTTAAGCTTCAGTACACCCTGGAGGCTTAAGTCTGAGAAATAAAGATGGAGAATCACTTGGTGGTTTAGTTTCTTACTACGCGGGTGTCACAACCATTGTTTGAAATTGTAAGATTACATAATAAAAATACAAAGAATACATAATAAAAGTACATAATACACTACCGAATGTCTTTTTTCAGGTTTGTTTGGATACACATCCAGATTTATTGTCACATTGTTCTACACATGCAGACTGCTGTCGGGAGCCCCACCCAGGAGAGCATGATCTATATCTGGCTCCTGTCCGTATCCTCCTCTGTGTCCCATGATTAGTCCTACAGTATTACAGGTCAAAGGTGTTCTACACTGACTTGCATGTCTGGGCTATTTCCAGTTGTTGCCTGCCTTTCAGGGCGTAGCCCAAAGCAAGAAGACGAAAAGCAGATGACCCCGTCTCCTATCTACTACTGGCTCTGGCTCGTTTCCACCGTGACTCCGGATGGGAAGCCCTCTCATGGTGTCTAAATTAGAGTAGCAAGGAATTCTACAACCAGGTTGTGAACCGCACAGCTTTGTTTAAAGTGGGACAGTAAAGAATCTGTTTTTGATTAAATCTAACTCAAAGGATGTTTCAGGATATTGGGCGTTGTGATGCTGATGACAGAACAGCTGACTCAGCATCTATCTTGTCAGATTTAAATGGGATTTTTTAAGCTATGATGTCTACTTAACCTTTTGTCCCACTCACACACGTTAGCAGATGGAGTCTCGGGACAGGAGTATTTCTTCCTCAGTCTCCACCCTTATTTAGAACAGAATTTGCAACTTGCCAGACACCCTGCCCTTGCCACTCATAGATTACATCATGTCTGTGTCATGCAGACTTCTTTCTGCTGCTATAATTTGTGGTGCTCCTACAAATGTGTTCAACCTACAAACTACTCCCAGGGAGTAGGAATGTATTCACTTGGAAGGTGAGGTTTTTGTCTCTTGTCTTCCTCTTGAAGGGTGTTCAGGTTTAAAAGGAGGACTAATAGTGAAATATAGTCACGGGATTATTGAATTGATTTATTCCTCCAGGAATAACATTTGAGACGCATTGGAGGCAGTCGAGTCTCTGAGGTCAGTAAACTGATTAGGACCTCAGTGCTCCCGGAATTAAAAAATTTGCTGTCTTATTTTCGAAAAACATCAATTGTGATGTTTTGTGGTGCTGCCAAATGTAACCCATGAAATAATCTCTGTTCCACTTTGCTATTTCAACAACATAGATTAGGAGATGATACATGATCTCTGCTACCAGGAGAAAGTGGCTGTGATACGAGCTTATACCAATCAGTTATAACATTATAACCACAAGGTGGTTATGTGACAGTCGGAGTGACATTGGTTATCTTGTTAGGGCACCTCTCACTCACATGACACCTGTGAGTAAGTGGACTATATTACACATTGACTCTTTTGTCCCTGAAGTTGAAAAATGGACAAGCATAAGGATCTGAATGATATTGAGGAGGGCAATATTGTGATGACTGAGCCAGAGCATCTCTGGAACTGTAGGACTTCATGTCTGTTCCCAGTCTACAGTGGTTGGGACCTTGCAAAGTAAACTAAGGGAGGACAACTGGTAAAACTGCGACAGGGTCATGTTTGCCCAAAGTTCACTGATGTGCGTGAGTAGCGAAGGTAAGTCCGTGTTGTCCAATCCCACAGAAGAGCTCCTGTAGCACATATTTCTGAGAAATGAATACTGGTTCTGACATTTCTGACATGACATTTTCAGAAGAGACAGTGTAAGGCTGAACTGTTTTGGCAGCAAAAGGTCTTTCTACACTTTACTAGGCAGGTTGTTTTAATATTTTTGAATGATGAATGAATGTCTGACCAGAGTAGGCTTATGCAGCAAGATGCATATGTTAACACAGCAGAAAATCTTTCCACATTTATTCATATAGTCATACGTGTTGACTGGGTCTGAAGTTACATGTATATCATGCACCTAATGTGAGGATGATCTGTTCATGTTGATCTTGTTAACATGGCCTGATTACCCATCCTGTGTGCAACTGAGAGCTAAATTGCAGCCCCTTTAGCCCCCATTAACCTCACTGGGCAATGTAGAGTTTCACAGCCATTAGTCAGACTTGAGCCCCAGTGCACCACAGCAGCAGGTTGCGATGGAGAGATTTTAAATAAAGAGTGCCATCTTCATAAGTTCCAGTATTTGTACACCAATGGGGTCTATGACCCAGAGCAATGTGTTATATCTTGCTTTGGTAATAAAATGCCTTGTTGGTGCTGTTCCTTTTGGTCTTTTATGGGGTTACAAGATGAAATCTTTTGTAACTAGGGTTACAAAATGAGTTTCCATGTTGATTTTCAGTGTTCACCTCCTGCTGCCGACCAGGATGTTCTGAGTTTAAAAAAAAATAATTCTTGCATTGTGACTGGCTTGATTCCATGCCAGCTGACTTGCAGGGTCCCAAATGTTTGCTGCACAGCAACATGCTGGTGGCAGTACAATGACAAAAGAAACTGCATGTGTAATCCATACACTTATTGCTAGCTTTCAGGAGCATGGCTCTGATAAGTTGGGTCACAAAACACAAGCACTGAAGGTGTGTCGCAATTTTTCACATTCAGAGTGAAATCTTTCTCATTGTCTGTTTTCCAAAGAGAATGACTCATTCTTTTCATCCTTTTTTTTTTTTCTTTGGAAAACGGAAGACATTCCTCATGCAAATTCGTTGGAATCTATGTCTTTATGTAATGATTCTAGAAAATGATTACAAATTACCACAAAAGTTATCGCAAGGCCCTCACTAAAAAGAACAGGTGTAGAATGTACTCCAAGTGCTGTGTTCTCTGTCTGAACCAGGCAACAGTATTGAGGGGAAGAAAAAAAAAAAGCCTTTTAAAAGTTGAGTTGGTAACATATTGCTGGGTAGAGAAGGAGAGGGAAGTTTGACGTCTCATGGAAAAACTCTTAACTCCCTCAACCCAGAGGAAAATGGCTCAGGGCTTGATCAAAAAGGAAAGCTTTAGGCCTACTTGCCTCCAAACTGAGACTACAAGAACATTCCACAGGAGTGGAGTCTGATAACATAAGGTTCTTGCTCTTGTGGTGGTGCCTGACCATAAGGGGCTTTGACCATTAAAAAGGTTTTGAGTTGAATTCTAGATGTTAAAAGGAGTCAATTCAGAGAGAGATATGCAGATATATTTTCTCTTATACTAGTTCTGTTCAGGACAAATGCAGCAGCATTCTGGATTATTTAGAGAGACTTTAGAGAATCACTAGGGAGAGCGTGATAATAGGGAAGTGCAATAGTCAAGCTTGGATGTGACAAATGCAGAATGTGCCTAATTTTTTGAAATTAACAAAGGCAGTCCTGGAAATTTGTTTGATGTGGGAGTTAAAGGACATATTCTGATTGATGATTCCCCATGGTGGTGCTGAAGACCAATCTGAATTAAATAACAAACTGCAAGTCGTCCAGTTTTTATAGTCTTAAGACACGCTGCCCGATTGATTACATGTTTGGTGTTGCCTTGTTTCAGTGATAAGTATAATAAAGAGAAAAGATTATGGAGTGTTTTCTGGACTGTCAGTGATGAGCCACAGTAGCTTTGATTATCTTTTTACAAAGGCACCTGTTAGTGAGTGGGATATAGTAGGCAGGAAGTGACATATGTGCTTCTAAAAAAGACAACGGGCAAACATAAAGGTCTGAGATTACTTGTCAGCGGCATAATTGTAATGGTGATACGACTGGGTCAAAATATCTCCAGAAATATAACGTTCTGCAGTGTTTGGTTCTTGAGGTGAACCAGAAACAGGGTCATGGGTGCCCGGGGCTCATTAGTCTATGTTTGATCCCAAAAAGCGCTACTGTAGCCCAAAGAAAAACATAATGTAAGAACAGAAATACATTTATTGTCGCCATAGGTACATTTTTTGTGTCCATCTGCAATGTCATGGCAGTTAACATCCACAAATAGGGGCCCAGAGAAATCAAAACACTCCAAGCAGTTCTCCTACTAAAGTCATTTCTGTAAAATAAATATCTCACAAGACACGTCCAATATACATTCAACAGTTCACTGATATATTTTACATGGCACAGATGAGTTATGTTCTGCACAGGGGAAGGATGTATTGCACAGGTCAGTTGTATATTGCACAGATTACTCTTATGACCAGCATTTGAGCAGAAGTCGTATTTAATTTGTTGCGCTTTCCCTGCCCTGTTGATAACCCATGATTCACTGCTGGAGGCATCGTTAATGACCACAGGCCCATGGTCACCTAAGGCCTTGAGGTCGGACAGCATCTCCTCAGTCTTTTCCACATCCAGAACAATAAAGTTCCCAGAGCAGATTCTTGTGGCGCCATTGTGAAGTGGACTGGGGAGCTGGCACCACACTGAATGAATGTAAGAATTTGCATTAATCTGTTTTGGTTTGCATATAAGCAGGTGTGACTGCATAGTTGAAAGCCAGTTTAAAATATACAAATACTAAAACATATACGGGAGGCAAAAGAGGAGTACCTACACACTTTAGGGTTTGTGGTTTAAATGTTATGGCTGATGGATGTTTGTCTGGAGAGCATGATGTAGTCAAATGTTTCTAGGACATTACTTTCTGTAACCTTTCATTATCTTTACATTTCCTCATTAAATCCCACTTCCTCTTGTATCAGTTCCTCATCCTATGTCCTGACTGTAGTGCACTTTTTCTTGCAACTTAAAGACATTTTGGAGACAAGATTGTTTCCATTTTTCCCATGAACATGAGTCCCTGTTGCAGTTTAGCTTCTCTCCTCTGCAAAAAACAAGGTGCACTTTTTTAAAGTCTATGTGACGACAGGCTGTTTGGGCTAAACCGCTGCAGGCAGTACTGTGTCCATGTGTGACTTTCACGCTCTTACAGAGACCGTATTATAATGACTACTCACACTAATGGATGCTCTGCTGTCTCGTCCACTCATCCATTCAATGGAAAGCTCATATTCCAGGTAAATATGGTGTGGAACAGACAGCTACAGTACCTAGGCTTTGTTAATCTCTATTCAGACAGGCTTTAGTACCCGACAAGCCGAGACCCATCTACAAACCATATTTCAACATATTTCACAGACATGAACAGTCGTGACATAATTTCTCTCATTTTGCGAAAGAGGCAAAGTTTTTTAATGTCATGCAAATAGAACAGACATAGTTTCTTTTCATTCATACCAAGAACAGAAACATAAAACACTTGTTTTTGTATATGATCTCGTACCATGTGCAGAAGAAATGGGTGAAGTTTATTTCCACTTTGATTGTGTGATAGTCAGTAATTAACTTCTCCGTCACGCTCACACACTTTAAAAAGCTGCACTGAGCGCTGATGAAACATGTAGGCAGAATTCTCATATACAACTTAAGTCATAATAATATTCAAACCACATACCTAAAATTGGTAGATTCTTGTTTATCACCTGCCGTGTTATAAGGCTTTATATCTTGTACTGCAAGACCTCGTAGAGAAACTCAGCATATGCCTTCATCTGTAGTCCTTTCTTTTGTCAGACATGAAGTCATGCAAGTGTGGAGCCAATTTACACCCAATAAAGAAAAACCAATGGATCTATTGTCTGTTTCTCTGTGTTGACCTTTGTCATTTAAATTCTTTGGTGTTTGAGGTGTTTTTCAAGTGACAGCGCATTGAGCCCGTGAACACAGCATAGGCTATGTGTTGAATTTCAAGCAGTAAAATCTCCTGTAGTAGCCCAGCTTGAACCCCGAAGGATGTCAAGCAAAACTTGTTTTCAGGAAAGTTTAAAATGATAGAAAACCAAGCAGGGAAATAGACGGTTTGCAGGGATTATGATTTAGTTCTGGATGTAGAGTCCAACAAAGCAGTTCACCAGTGGTAAAATTCCAGTTCTAGTACGTTTGTAACTGCTGATGAAAGTGTGTAGTCTTTGTATTTGATGTTTTAAAACACCAGCTTTATTGGCATAGAGTTACAGTTGTTGTTGTCTAGTTACATTAGAAAAAAACCCCGGATTCATTTATTTGAACGCTTTTCACACTTTTTTTATCCTTTGGGTTTATATGAATCCCATGAATCTCTTCAGGGCAGAATAACTATTAAAACAGCTGAAGGGAGATGTAGACAGGGGGAAGAACAAATCATTCATGCCCCGGAACTTCAGAGCTGACCAAGGAACTTAAATTGTAAACAAACTACTTTTTATATTTGTCAGCAACTCCTGTCCCCAGGGTGAAGCTTAGGTTGAAGTTTGTGTTACTGCATGTACATATCTCTGTCCACTGAAAACTGTCACGCCTGTCCTTTGGTGGAGCAGAGAGAGCTGCACAGTCTGTGTTTTCATCAGGGATTGCAAAAATGTGGCCTGAAGCCATGTTCTGCTAAATACCACATGTTACATAACGCACACAGCTGTACACAGACACACAAACAAACAAACCCACACTCACGAAAACGCATGCATAAACACACACACAAATGCTTGGATCAAAGGCTTCATTCTGTTTTTTCCCACCACCATATGATAAACATACACAAAATGAATGATCCCACTCAAAATACTTCCTCATATTTTACATTAAATATGACTCCATTTGTACTTTTAGTTAATTTATGGTTCTGTGATCTGTTCTTTGACCAGCTTCATCTCTTTGGTTTCAGCAAATTCATCCGCCTCCACCACCACCAAGACTCAAAACTCTTAATGTCAAAGAATTTCAGATAAATTATCACACCATGTATATAAACATGTATTTTTTTTCATTCACTTGTCTCTCCTGACTGAAACCTCATTAGCATCCTCCATGTAGGGGCCTCACATATAGAAAGAAAGTCTGTATAGTTTGGCTTTACTTTGTGTTTTTGTTGTTTCTCATCTCATTTCATTTCCTCTCATCTCAACAAATTGTAGTTGACTTGACTCTATATTGAAGTAATATCCAATTCATGCACTAATATATATGAAATGAATTAAAACCATTCTGCACAATATGGGTTTATATAAATATCTTACCGAAGCAAAATAGCTACATTGGGAAAATAAGTGTAAATAATTGTTTGAATTTGAATTTTATTATTTGCTATCTGTTTGAAATATTAAAGCCACACTTCTATTTCAGATGATAGTTATTTTTAGCAATTCTCAACAGGTTGTGCAATACCTGTGACTAATGTGAAACAGAAAACCTATTTTTAAAACCAACAAAACATCTACTTGTCTCTACTAACAAATTGCTTGCTCTCATCATCGGTGGAATCACTGTGTTCCCGTTTCTATTCTGGATGGAAATCAGAGCACCTCGTTACTCAGACACAATCAGGCTATGCTCGCCTTATACCCCCGTGCTCAGTGTGTCATGAGAAAATAATTCACAAGGCCTATAAATACCGGCGCCTGCTCTATATTTACCTCCACAGACACAGGTGTGTTAGCAGTTATATTCAGATCCTTACCACAGTGCAATTTCTCACATCTTCTCCCTGCGTGAAAACCTGTACATGATATTAAGAATAATAGAATGATGAACAGGAAAAGGGCAGCGTGTCCTCTTGATCTTCCTCTCTCTCACACACACACACACACACACACACACACACACACACACACACACACACACACACACACACACACACGATAGGTTTCTCCAGTACTGTCATCTGGGGGAATAATAGAACAAGGAGATAAGGGGAAGAAGCTCATATCTGTTAATTACAGATTTTCCCATTCATTTTCTTGTAATGAGGCGATTTATCTAATCACATAAATGACAAAAAAAAAAGAATATCCGTACAATAACAATTTTGACTTTGCTATGATAAATTAAACTTCAAATTGTAAAATACGTTTATGAAAACAGATTTCAAAAAAGGAACTTGATCTTTAGATGCAAGGCAGAGAGCACCCACATTTTTATTATACGAAACATATTGATACATTTGACCTCATTTCTCCTTCTAAAACATGTCTTTCTGTTTCCAATGGTAAAAGTTCTTCTTAAATTCCAGGAAACCCCCAAACCTTTTGTCCCAACGTGGAGTGATTTACCAATCATATTGCACAACACAAATTTGAGAAATAGTAAAAAAAACTTTCTTGGTCACAACCAGCAGTGTTCTATATTTAACAAGGGAAGAAAAAAGATTTGAAACATGATCAACATGTTAGTGGCCCACAAGCTGAGAGAGAGAGAGAAAAAAAAGCTGAGGAAAAAAACAATAACAGACAGAGGAAACATCTGCAGAGAGGTTCAGCAGCACAGAATGGAATTTCCGCAAATGGTAGATGACTCATAAAATAATTTGTCCCTTCCCAAAGAGTAAATATCCAATGGAATATTAAAAATCCAATATGCTGTTTTTTTAAAAACAATTATTTACTCCACTCAAATTCTGAATGCTGACATTTATTCTAGTGAAGTTATTTTAGACGGCTGTCATGAGAAGCAAACTCTTTGAGCATTTTCTTAGAAATAGTGGAGACATTGTGCACATAGCGATTCTCCAAGCACTTTATGTCATAAGTACAATATGAATATAATCAAACTTCATATATCATTTAAAAACATTTTTCTTTTAATTCATTTATTTAGTTTTCTAATATTCTGTAAAATCCGTAAAGTCCTATATTCAATAATGAAAACCCTGAGCTGTGGATGAACGATGAGGAAACTTAACCTTGAAGTTGAATACTTGACACACAGCTATTATAAAATGTTAATATTTACAGTATTTAGCAGCAGTTTTTTTGGAACCAAGATCAAGATAAATCAAACGATAATAACACATAGTGACGTATTTTACAGCCAACATTAGTTTTGGTGACAGGAAAATATGAACAAACCTTCTGGCCCATGAGGTTTTCTGTCATTTGTACCTTCTAAAAGTCCGATCTTAACCTCTCTGAATCCTTAAAGAATAATGAATCTGAAATTTAATTTTTTTTTTTTTTTTTTTCAAAGATACAATCAGATACTTTTTCCATTTATTCCCATGAGGGGGATTTGTAGTCCAACAGCAAAAATGAGGCAAGAAGAGACAAGTGAATTACTAATGCCACATTGTGTACAACAGAGTAGCATTAATATAGAAGCTGCTAAATATCGAAGATAAATATTAATAAAAATATGTTTTTTTTTTGTTCTTTGGTATATCTTTGACATTCTAGCTTTAATAAACTTAATACGTATGATAATCATTACAAATAGTTGTGCGGTTTAATATTCACTTATTTCTTCAAGTCCTACCTTTTGAGTTTTCGGTATACATATTGATATCTAATATCAATATGCACTATTCCAGGCTTGCTACAGGGAGGACCTTTATATACTGACGCATTGGATATACGGTTTTGTGCCAGTGATCTTAGAAGGAATCCTTTTACTGAGAGACTGTTGTGGTGGTCACACATCCCCAGTACGAGCTAGAAGGCATAAGTCTGCTGACAAAATCTGTTGAATTGAGATCAGACTGCCCCAATTTGTCCTTGTTGGACAAATGTTAATGTTGTCCCATCTGGTTCATGGGACTGAATCAAGGATATTTTACTTCAGGTGACCTGACCTGAAGATGCCAGAAATAATCACATTTAACATGAATTGTATAGTTCGGTGTACAATAACAATTTAATGTTCTTTCCGACCACAACGTAGCCTTCTTAAAAGTGGTTCTCTGTTACTATTTTTTTTGCAGGGGCACAAATAAATCGTATTCCATATTGCAGGTTGGCAAAGGAGAGGAAGTAACTAGTGTCATCATTCTGGCACCTCTCATCACAGATGTTGTGTGATTTACGTTGATAAATGATAAACGGTGACACATTTTTTTGCCTGGACAACAAGCAATCATCTTTCCATTAGGCTGATGAATGTCAGAAGAGTCTCTGCAGATGTAGGTCATTGTTCAGAATTTTTTTAACTCTTTGCGCTCCGGAGTATCCGACCAGAAATCAAATTTTTGAAGCATTTTCAGTTGTACCAGACGAGACTTATGATTAGATTAATCAGTCACTGTTAATTTTATGTCATGAATGTCAAAAGGCATAAAAAGATCTAATGTATATTCACTTGGTTAAGATTTGAATGGATTCCAAGAGAGTTGAGAATTAACCCCCCATGCCCACATGTGGTGGGTAGCGCTTATCTACCATTACCCAAGTCTGAACACCTCCAGGTTTGTCATTTACTCTTTAATGATTTCAATTACTAAGTGGAAGTGTGTATGGTGCAACATTAAATTAACAAGACATTAAATGAACAAAAAAAGAAAAGAGAAAAAAAAGTCTACATGAAGTTGTTCATGACCCATTTATTCGTCCACCATCCACGTCCCCCACCTTTCCCTTCTGTGGCCTTAATTCCTTCCCATTCAGAAAATGAGAATCACATGTGAGTCGGGCATCGTGTCACAACTACGTCCTCTGTCCTCTGTAATCACTGTGAAGAAAACGTATGTTGACACATGCAATGCACCTTGACCTAAATTTAATGTGGCGGGAATTAGATGTCACTCAGAATCTCTGTCTGGGTAAAATTCAAAAACTGTTATACCCTCAGTATTCTTTCATGAAAACTCAATAACACATCAACCATGCGCTGTCGTTCAGCCTCTCTAGCCTTTTTTAACATTCAAAAATGTTCAGCATTTCCCATTCTATAGATAGATAGATAGGAAAATTACAAAGAATGGGACATAGACAAAGAATAAATTTACAACGTGGGTATTCTAATATCATACTATAACTACTAAACATTTACGTTTATGTTCAGCGAAACATCCATTTAAACTTTTAACATTTTCCGAAAAATAGCATTGTCTCATGATAATTAAACTTTTCCATATTATTGATAGATTAAACCGAATCAGTGGTAAATATTAGAATTTTCTTTTCTGCTTTATCTGTTGCTGTTACATGCCAACCTTAACGGCCTTCATAGACACACTGTCGATTCATATGAATGAATTGGTCTCTTAGACAACATGGGGGTGGGGTTACCATCAGTTCAAACCACTTCTTTTTATATCATTTCCAGGAAAGCCCCCAGACATTTTTCACTTAAGACATACTTTAGTCCAACTGCTTTGATAATTCTTTATCAAAGCAGTCATTCTTTGTTTAATTGCCTTCTTGTTTGGCTCAGTGCCATTTTTTTTTTAGTAGGTCATATTAGCAGATGGACATAAAAAACTCAATAATTATGCTTCAATTGATTATCCACTCCTTAAGCAAACAGGACATATATGTGACAACTAAGGAATGCTATAAGCGTCTAGTCCGCTGAGAAACGTGTGACCTCAAAAGCGATGAGTTACGATGGATGACTAATCTTAATATCATGATTGTTCTAAATCTGTGCTGCGACTTACGTTACTGCTTCACCGTCATCCTCATGTTTGGGATGACAGTCTGATGCTCATCTGTTATTTAGCATGACACATGTTTTGATAAAAAAAATTTGTTTGAACAATTCGGGAAATTTCTAATATTTTTTGTGATTTCTAATGAATAAATAATACATGCTGCATATGTGGTTATTTTAGATGTCTTTTCATCATGTCGGTAGCTCACTAAACCGCTCCAATGCAGTTTTGTGTGGGGGTGGATTTTATTATCATAAGCTCCATATCTCTGCTTGGTTGAGTGGGAAATGATGGGCTCAAATATCTTGATGTCAAATATCAACTATGCACCGACTGTTGGGATGGGGCTCTTCCAGTGATGATCTTGTCCTCCTGACCATGTCTTGTAGCCAAGCAGTGTATCACTGTGATCCCAGAGAGTTATAATTACTTGTCAAGGTAAGCCAGGTCAATGTGGCAGAGCCATATATTTGAAATCTTACTGGACTGCACATGAGGTAGTAGGCTCCAGTGCTCTGACCCATATCTCTGCCACTCAAGCTTAAACAATTATTCATCAAACAATAAATAGAACGAATTTGGGTCATCCCTGTTGGTTGCGGAAAAATGTCAACCTATTCCATGGAAGTAATGTGTAGAGGTGCATTTTTCTCTGTTTCTACTTTAATTTAGAAAAATGTAAATAATGCTTAGTTCCACCCATAGGATCATAATTTTGAAGTTATCCGAGAGTGAAAAGAGAAATGTACAAATTAAGGATAAAATGCCAACCAATAATAATACAACATGTATCTTGAGAGTTTGCAGTCTGATAATACTTATACTAGTCTGCTGAAAAATGTAATGATTACTGCATAAATGTTATTTAAGTAGTTACATTGAAATAAATTATAATTATGATTTTTTTTTTTTTTTTTTTTACCACATAGACACGTCTTGGTTTGGTTACTTTAGCTGCCAATTGCATACACTCTTATTTAGCTACCTTTGCGATTGACTAGAAATCATTGCTCTACTGAATGTTATAAGAGTTATGTCTTATGGCTCATAAATAAATGGGGCATTTTCTGTGCCACCTTAAAGGGATCAATATGCCCTTCCTGCTAAATGAAAATATTAGAAAGATGAATGAGCAATGGAAATATAGAAAAGACTTACATATTACAATGAGAAATATTTACAAATGAAGGCGTTTGTTTGATCGATTTACACCCTGATAATGCAATAATTAATACAATCATGATGATTTAAAGCATGAGAGATTGATGTACCCTTATCTTCGAAATCTTGTGTGCCTTGAAAAGGCAGACAGTCTTCTTCATGTGATTAAATATTGAATGGCTTTACAGACCATTCAACCTTTACGGACCTTTACAGGCTCTATGCTGTCATAGTCGTCTCGTTCGATGCAGCTGATGGCATTTTCACGTGGCAGGTAGTATTGTATGCTGTGAATACATTTGACAGCTGTGAAGAAATGGGTTGGAAGCAGATTAGACCGACAGTAGCATCAGCGTCATCCGGCTGGCCACCAGCTCTCTGAGTGCCAAGCCAGGCTCAGAAAGATAGTCAAAAATAATCTGCAGCTATGTTTTTTGCTGCACTCAGCTGTATGACCTTTGCAAAACAGCCACACCATTAAAACCAAATGTGAGTATAATTGCTTTACCCAAAACATTTCTGCGATACATTATATGTTGTGACACCACTCTATCAGAACCAACATGAACTTTTTTGATAATATTTTTTTTGCTGCAGTAGCTCTTTGTGGGGTTAGAAAACACAGTTTAGCCTATGACCCTGCCACCAATTCAGCAGTTGACATTTCTTGACCACTTCAGAAGTTAGTAACAACTACAGATGGTGAACCCCTACCTCCTGTAGGTGAAAGACCTACAGGGGATGCCAGTCATCTAGCCATCAGGATTCAGACCTGTCAGTCGCTCAGATCCTTACAGTGTATCCTCCTTGTACATTTAGTCGCGGCGCTGCATCGGAATTTCATGAAATGTTATGTAGTCGCAATTACTGGAGTGCTCTTTCTTGGCATGAAACTATACTGATGCTCACAAATGTCACTTCTTTTCTGAAAGTTCCTTGCAGTTCCCCAATATAGAATTAGGGGTATTTGTTCCCCCTTTTGAGAAGTTTCTCTAACAGATCGAAGATCAGTAGATCAGAGCTTTCCATTGGTGTAAAAATAATTTCTAAAATCGTTTCATAAAACAATTAGTTTTTTTTATGTTGAAATAGTTAACAATGATCAGTAAACATTTGCTGGTATGTGATCTAAGACTCTGGGTTTTGGGAAATTGTTCAGAGGTCATAACTCGCCTCGGAATCTGACAAAAAGTGACATGGACCAAATAATGTTTTACAGAATCAACAGAATTATTAGCTGATTCATCAATAATCAAAAGCACAGTTGTAGCCCTACACCTAGGAGAGAAGAACTGGAAATTAAATGGAAAACAGTTTCAATAAATAAACCTTACAAACACAAAAAAAGATTATTTCAACATGTCCAACTTTTACAAGAAATCTTGCGTGTGAACATTCATAGGCCGACAGATGCACACACAACTGTTTGATCTGGTACTTTTTAAGAGTACCCAAAGTCTTATGACTTGTTAAATCTACTGGCCATTTGAGAGGGATATTAACATGAAAGTGAACTCACCCGGCAGGGTTTACGAAGTTCTATCAGTCAGAGCCAGGCCACCAGTCTTGTCTTCTAAGAGAGCTACAGCTCCACCTTATTAAGGTGGAAGAAAACTCAAGTGGCCCTGATAAAGGAGATTTGACAGTTTCAATTTGGCCCATCAGTAAGCCTGTGAGGTCATTTTGACTGAAGATGATTTCACACAGCAGCAGTGCGTTTGCATTTTAGCAGGAAGGAAATGGTGCTCCTCAGTGATTAAAGTGTGGAAAGATAAATTTACACCCTGAAGTAGAAGAGGAGAGAACTTTTCTTCTATTAGAGTTGCTAGGTATCCAGAGCAGAAATAAATCCAAGATTATACACTGAGTGATGAAAGTGGGAAATTTTAAAGTAAAAGTGAAAGTAAAGTTCTTTCAAGTATAGTATCTGTTGTTAAATTTTAAATTCCAAAACTGGGATTCGTTCTCATTTAGAGAGAGATCAACTACAGCTTTCCAGCCAAAGCACATTATTGAAGCCACACTCAAAGATAGTGCCTTCAAAAATATTTTTCTGAACCGAGCACAGACGATGAAGACCCAGTGTAAGAATGAGGAATGGATTTCAAACTCTGTATATTCATTATTCTATACGACAAACTCAATAACCAAAACAAGTTTTGGTTATCATCAGTGTAATATTTGGCGAAAAACACTAACATGGTAACATAGTCCTGGGTTTTGGGGACCCTGGCCCTTTCCGTGTGGAGTTTGCATGTTCTCCCCGTGTTTGTGTTCTTCCTAAGGTCCGAAAGCATGAATGTTAGGTGAAATGGTGACTCTGAATTGCACTTTAGTGAGAACGTGAGCATGAATTGTTGTTCATCTCCATGTGTTGGCCCTGTGATGATTCTGCTGCAACTTTCCTTGAAGGCTTTTGACCAGGAGCTCCATAATAACTGTCATCTATCTCTGCCGGATGATTTAACGTCTCTGTAGTCATGTGTGCAATCATTGGACATCAGAGGAATTCAGACGGAACATTTTAAGTACATTGTAGGCCAAGTTAAAAACAGATTTTGCCTGCTTTGAAAGGATGTGAAAGAAAGTGATGAGGCTCTGGATTATGGTAATGAAAGATATATGAAACACTTCATGATACACCTTGAACTTGAACTGACTTGCAGCAGTATTTTATAGAATAGTTAGTGTTGTTTCCAAATCTCTGTATGAAAAATGCACCTGGAATGCAAAACAATGTGCTTGATATTGGGATCTGACCTCACTGGTAAACCTCGCATTTGAAAAGGTTTCATGCTTTGGGAGCTGATACTTTGGCATCAAACTGACCAGATGATTTCTCCCTCACAGTATCCAACTTCTCAGAACTGACTTAAGATGTCGAAAGAATCTCCCTTTATTAGCACAGCTTGCTGTTAACAGAACTCTCGGATGTTGCAACATTTGGACAGGGAGCACCAGGAACCGATTGTATTGAACTGCCTCATGCATTCCTTTTTCCATTTTTAAAATCTACTGTGTCCAACCCTGGCGTCAAAATGGACAGTAATTTTAAACTGGGTAAACTCTGTGGGTAAATCCAGTTTTTATCAGTTGAGGCTTTTAGTTTGGGTTAAGACCTTTTTAGCCCTTAATGATTTTAAAAAGCTTATTCATGCTTTTATTACAACCCCCCTGGACTACTGTAATGCACTTTACTTTGGCGTGAGCCGGACCTCCCTCTCATGTCTACTGTTGGTTTAAAATGCCGCCGCTCGGCTTTTAACAGGTTCATGCAAGCGAGAGCACATCTCCTCCATTCTGGCCTCTCTTCACTGGCTACCAGTTTGTTTTAGGGTTCATTTTAAGGTTTTATTGTTTGTTTTTAAATGGGTTGGCACCCAAGTACATTTCTGACCTCTTACAGACTTAAACTCCGTCAAGGTCACTGAGGTCAGTTGACCAGTTGTCTCTGGTCGTCCTTAAATCCAAACTGAAAATGAGGGGCGTCAGAGCTTTCTCTGTTGCAACTCAATACTGTGGAATGAGTTGCCCCCTTATGTGAGGTCAGCCCCCACGCTGTCTGTTTTTAAATCTTACCTTAAGACTAATTTTTATTCCTTGGTTTTTAATCCAGGATGAGTTGTTAGACTTTTAATTCTTTCTGGTCTTACTGCTTTTATTTGATGTAACATTGTGTTTTAATCATGTGTCTATGTTGTTATTGACTGTACAGCACTTTGGACAACTCTGTTCTTTTTTAAATGTGCTTATAAATAAAGTTGAGTTGAGATTCCTCTTCCATCTTCATGGCAGAGTCAAACATTGAATAGAAACAGACAAATCTGTTATGCATTCAAAACCAGAGAGAAAAACAATGTTTTCACTGTTGAGAACACTCTTCTAGGACTGCAGCTATAAATAAATAAATGTATGTGAAAACGGTTTGTTCTTGTAAAAAATGAACTAATAAAGTAAAATACAATACATAGTATATATCAAGCTAGATCTCCTCAAGTCAATTCTTATGCAACGCAATTGTACTAAAATGGACCATGGTTGAGAAATTATGCTGGGAAACCTTTTGGAGATAAAGCTCCCCCTAGTGTAAGGAATATACAACCAACCCTTTGCCAAAATCAAAACAGCTCTTCCTCGCACTAAGGTCTATGTGGGTATAAAGTTTAAATATTATCCATTATTGTTATTTAGTTCTGTCTGGAAAACCTTGTTTTTCTGTTTAAAAAAATGTTCCCTCTAGTGTGTAAAATGTGAACTTTTGGGGTAAAATATGATCGATAGATATAAGATAGATCTCGTCAAGTCACATCATATGCACCATATTTGGACAAAATCGGGCAAATGCTTGAGACTCTATCGCCTGAAAACTTTTGTCAATTCTTCCTTGCATTAAGGTCTACGTGAATCTAAAATTAGATAGTGAACCATGAATTATTTTTTGTGTTATCCGGCTTACAGGAAGGATCTGCAAAGAGGATTCCATAATAACCCTGACATTTCGGGATTATGTATAAAGTTTTTAGTTGTTCATTTTAGGTTGACTAATATTTTGTTGCAGTGAGGAGAGTCAGCTGCTGCAATCCAATCTTATGAACTTAAAAATATACAATTAAAAGTGTTGCTACTAGTGGCCTGATAAATGACCTTCCTCCAGTGATCTTTGATTGCAGACACGTGTATCAGATCAAAAAAAACATTTCATATTTCCTATATGAGCTTTTGATGCAACACTGCCTCACATTGACATTTAGAAGATTCCTCTACACTTTTCCAAAAACACTTTTCACTTTTCTTCGATGGATAATTCGAGGTTAGATTTCACATCACCACAAAAAATCTTTCAATTCTGGGTGGATTTGCTGAGCTGTCCAGCCACAGTGACGGGTAGTTGTAGAAGCAGACCACAATGAATCCGAAGTATTGTTTCTTCACTTGGACGCTATTGTTCTTTTCTGTCTCTAAACTAAACAATAACATGGTGTTACATCCCACAGAGACTATACAAAAAAGGCAAAGGTCATTAAACTGTCATTTATAAGAAGTGGAGTAAAACAGCAACAAGGAATCCTGCTTTTTGTTGGATTATACAAGCCAGACAGTGTCCAGCTCTGCATATTACCAACATGCTTCCCATTCCGAAGTTTAAATATACTACAAAAACCCATAATATTCCTCTAAGGAAGAGAGAAAAATGAATACCACAGGATACTGCTGCCAAAAAGAAGTTACCTGAACAAAGCCCGGTTGGAGAAAATTATCATTTTTACCAATCAGCATGCAGCTGATTGCTGCTTTAATTAACCAACAGTACATCTGTACACCTGTTTATGTGAGTTGTTGCTACTGACAGTAACTGTCTTGATTTCAATAATTTCTTTGTACATGATCTCAGCACATTAGTCTGACAGCTGTAGCAGATAGTGATCACTATTATCAGTCCAGCTAAGAGGATGGTTTGTTTTAATGAAAATGAGGATATATTTTCTGTTCTGCTCCTCGTCCGTGGAATGCCTTCCCCGACCATCTGAGGGCTCCACAGACGTCTGGGATTTTTAAAAAAGGACTTAAAACTTTCCTTTTTAGCCAAAACCTATAACTTTTAAATAAAATCTCTGCTTTTTGGTCATATTTTATATTATATTTTTATCTGCTCTTACGTTGTAGCACTTTGAGATTTGTTCCAAATGTAAAGTGCATTATAAATACAAGAGGATAAAACGCCAAACTTAATGTCCGATTTGCCCCCCCCTAACGGTTGGTGGGGCGTGGCCCCATTCGAGGTATATCTCAAACGACTATTTGTCCAAATAATTCTCAAGTGTGTGGTGTCAACAAGCTGTCTAGATATATATCTATAGATATATTTCTATAGATATATATCTATAAATATATTTAAGTAAGACACAGGAAATGTCTGGAAAAAGCTTGAAAGCATGAACATGGCTGATTAATGAAGGAATTGTCAGTTTTTGCAATTATAGGCCAGAAGGCCAGCAAACAACTTTTCAATGTGTAAGTTCCTTCAACAAAGCCGCTGGACCACTGACCTTCTGATCATTATGAGAGTGGATAATTTCCATCTAACTCACAACAATAAAGCAACTAAGCATACTTCTAAAATTATTGCCTTATTTTTGTTCGCTATTTTCTGACGTAAACTAAAGGTAAAAAACTATGCCTACACTGTTGTCCCTGACAACAAGGGAATTTGCCTTAAGGTAATTCATTTAAAATTCAGGAGTTATGACAGTTAATACCAAAATAACTTACAGTATGATACAACTGTATCGGTGTCTAATGCACCTCCTTTGGGGATGAATTATGAAACCGTTTCCAAATGCTTGGCTCTCTTGAGATGACTGCCGCCAAAACTGTTACGAAATATTTTTTTAAGAAAAATGGTTTCATCTGATAAAGGCTGTAAAAGCTGTGCAATTGTTTTTTATTTTTTGAATGTAAAGCAAATAGCAATTCCTTTTTTTTAAATCACCCTTTTTATCTTTTAATTTCCATATGAACTGTCATGCTTTTGTAACATCTAACAATAATGAAATAAGGAATATCTTTGTGTCTGTCTGTCTAATTTTTTGTCTTTTATATATCTGGAGAATCATTCACATTTAATTTGGAAATGAGCCACGTTAACTTTGAATAAATGTTGAGTTAACAAGCAAACAATTCACTGTATGGATGGGTGATAATTGAATAATTCAGAGTATGTAATAACTAGTCCTAAGTTGGTTTATGTAACGTATTTCTATTGATCCATTGCTGGTGAAATTGAAAAAACAATAGTTATGTTATATCCACAGCAATAAAAAGAGAATTCTGGCTAAATCCCTTTTCAACATTTCTGGTTATTTAAATGGTCAGAAATCTGCTCATTTGAATACAGTTGAAATCAGACCTGTTTTCGAAGAACATGGCATCAGTTACACACACAGTGACCTGCAAACACTGCTGCAGGTCAGACCCATCACTACAGGCAAGGTAACTCCCAGAGAAGCATGAGTTTGTTTTGGCCTTTTCATAATCTATGTTCATTAACGAGTACTCATCATTAAATCAATAATAGCAGATTCATGGTGCTGTTTCTCCAGGCTGGTTACATGACCTTTATAATTTTCTGTGAGAAAGTGTTCCTTGCATGGTACCATTTATATTCATGATTTAGGACCATGTGTCTGCTTAAATGTTTTCATCGCTGCTTTGAGCAAATTCATTAGATGAGGTTATCTTTCTGTGCCAACTGTTATTGCTAGCCAAACTTCTTTATACCCCGTTTTAATGTTGTGCATTATATAATTGAGCTTTGGATTCATAAAAGCTCGTTAGCTTGCCAACAATAGGCTAGTGAGACAATAATTAGACATGGTAGTCATCCTGTGTTAATGTCGTCTCCGCAGAGAGCTTAAAGAAATATGTCCCACCAAATATTGAAAAATGGTGAACCCCCCCCCCCATGTCCTTGAACAATGGAGTACAACACTACTTCCTCCTATGGAGATCCTCATCTCTAACCTTGAAAGGACTTTGCTGCAGCCCCCATTTTGTAGCAGGCCCCTTGATGGAACAACGGGAGGAAACTGCTATATCTGGCAGCACAGATATATTTCTGACCCATTTACACCATAACCGGAGGGGCTATCTTGGAGCGTCTTCAGCCTCATGGCTTATCCCACCATTTGTCAATGCGCTTCATCACAAACAGGTACAGCGCCAGCTGCCTCAGGCTCAGGAGCTGGTAAAGCTGCATACCTTTAGTTTGTGTTGTGATAATCAGTGACATAAACCAGTACTCATGTCCTCACACTAGCTGTAGTGTTAAAGGAACATTCACCCAAAGAAATGCAAATTTAGTCTTTATCAACTCACACTCATGCATTTGATAAGCCGGACGAAGTTTATTAGTCGACAAAACATTTCTGGTGCAAAATAGCTTTGCTTCACTCCCCCCAAAACCAAACGAAGATGCTGATGACCTAAGACAGACAGCTCAAAAATTTCTCCACACAGCTTGTCTGGCAGAACATCTCAAGAAAGGGGGAAGATTGAAACCAGATTTGAAGGGTTGTTATTTACACACTTGTTTTTAAAGCTGAGATCGCTGTTACATCTTAGCTGTCAGCCTGCACAGTTTAGGAGAATGGGTTTAAATGGGACACTTTTCTCCTTTTCGACTTGCAATGTTGGTCGCCTGTTTACATGACTTGTGATCTTGTTTTACGACCCGTTGTTTACATGCATCGACTCACCTAATCAGAAACACTTTTACACAAGCGCAGACGATCCACATTTCCGTTCATAAGGTGGTGATAATGCTTCGGTGAATTTGGTGCCGACCGACACCAAATTCGAACAAGTGCCCACAATAAGAATATGACGAAGAGGGCATGCGCGGAAGTTACTTTTCGCCCATCTAACATCTGTATTCTGAAACATGGGCATGGTGGGTAAGCGGCGAGGAACTCACTCACTATACTTTAAATACATATGCACCCCTACACATGTACCCCACTATATACATACACAGAAAAATACACATATAAAAATATGAATAAATAAAACATGTAAAAACAAGTATTAAAAGAGTATAAATTAAGACAACACCACACACTTAAAATTGATAAAATATTAAAATCATTAAATAGAATAAATGTTAAAACTAAATTAGGGGGGAGTGGGTCTCGTGCAGGGGCTTTCCCCACCAAAAAACCAAGGGCCTCCCTTACTTGAGGCGATGCTCTCAAGTAACACACCTCATCCCATTTTACCTCACCTGGGTGGGAGAGGTAAAATGACCAGTTTCTTGCACTTAACCCTGTCCTATTCAAGTGCTCTTTGGATAAGGGCTTTCAAAACATGCAATAAAAATCATAAAATAAAAAAAATTTCATAAAAGGTAAGTACAGTAGTAAATTTGTGATAAAAGCATGCATAAAAATATTTCATTTCTATTATAGGACAGGGAAAAAGGACAGTGTGTCTGGTGTTTTTCTCTTTTTTTTGGAGATAAATACAGATTAGTTAGGTAGAGGAGGGGGCAAGTCCCCTGAGGGAGGCCAACTAGTTCCTAAAAAAAATAAAAAATAAATCCACCTTCTCTCCGTCGCTGAGCCATGGTCCAGTTCATGCTGGACTCCAGGCCCAAGCTCTTACGGTTGTGTGGGCCGTGGAGTTTAAAATGTTGGTTCCCTGTCCCCTTTCCATCATATATGCGTTTTATTCTAATTATGATGGAATTCCTTGTTTCCCCGATGTACAGTCTATGGCAGGCTCGAGCGACATCTGATGGCGTAAACGACGTTGATGGTGCTTGGACGGAGCGTCTGCCACAGATGGAGCCCACCCCCCCGTACCTGTTAAAAACGTAAGGTAGGTTGATAAATCAACCTCAGCCGAACAAAGCGCTTCCTTTCTGGACTCATCACAATTAAAAGCAGAGTGCACTCAACTGTCTCCGAGGTTTTATTTCTCCCTGTAGAGCGTCGCAGGCCCCTCTCGGTTAGTTTATATTAACGATATTAGTGTATTAACACTTTGTGAATATGTTATTACTTGGCGGACGAGAGCTTGTGGGGCGTCGGTGAGTTGTTATTCCCTCGTAGGAAGGTGCCGTTGACCTCCGCTTTAATGCTCCTAAGGAAGCGCCTCGAATATCCCCGCGGCCTCAGTGCAGCGAAGGGAACTCCAGTCGCATCCTCCATATCCTCAGGGGAAGTGCATATTCTGTTAAAAGGGATCAGCTGAGATTTGATTAGACCTCTGTAGGTGTGCTTTGGATGGTAACTGGACTTATGTAAAAGGGCATGTCTGTCAGTTTCTCTAAAATACACCTTTGTTGCCAGTTGTTTGCTGGTGTCCTTGGAATCCCTGAAGGAAACCCAGGTATCTAAAAACTCAATCGACATGGATTGCAGGTTATGTATTAATTTTATTTTACTATGATGCAAGTTTAAAATGTTAACAAAACGCTTAAAATCTGCTTCCGTTTTGTCCCAAACGGCCAAAGAGGTTATCCAGGTAACGGACATACAGCAGCGGTTTGTCCTCACATTTGGCCAGAGCAGTCTCCTCCCCCAGCGCCAGGTAGATCTCAGCATAAGAGGGGGAGTATTTCCTCCCGATCGCGCATCCACACATCTGTAGGAAGTGTTTACTGTCAAACTGAAAGTCGTTCCTAATCAGGGTGAGTTCCAGTAGTAGTTCGGTGTCAGGTCTGGAGGGTTCTGGGTATTTCCGGAGGGTGTGTCTGATGGCCGCAAGTCCGAGTGGGGTTTCTATGTTGGTGTATAAAGAGTCAATGTCTTCGGTGAAGAGGAGGGTGTGCCTCGGTACTGTCTCCTGTGCGATTGTATTGACAAAGGAGTGCGGGTGTTTGATTTAGCTGAGGTGTCGGTTGGATAGTGGGTTGAGGTAATAGTCAATGCATTCTGCTATGTGGTATGATTCTGATCCGCAGTCGCTTACTATCGGTCGGCCGACCGGAACTAAAGCAGGAACCGTCCTCCTGTCAGGCAGCTTGTGGATCTTCGGGAGCAGGTAAAGAGGTGAGGCCTGGGTTCATCCTGTGAATGTGTTGTTTAACTGTCTGTTTACTTCTAGGTTGTAATTGTTTCTGTCCTTTAAAACTATTTGGCCCCCCCTTGTCTGCTGGTTTAATTATGATGTTTTTGTCCCTGAGATATATTCAGTCTACTGTCCAGAAGGTGACGCAGGCGGTTGAGTGCTTGCAAATTTGAGTGTATTAACGGATTTAATTGTGGAGAAATGGTGTCTGAATGGGGTTCCCACCTGGACGGTCCGGTGAAGGGAAGAGGCTGTCTCCGCTCGACAAATGGTCCAAAAGTTTGAGCCTCCTGTGAAAGTTGTGGAGGTCCCTCCTGAGCTCCGGTCTGGAATCGGGATGAAAGTCAGTCCTTTTTCAAGTTAGTCCTGTTGTGAAGAGGTGAGGGAGAAGGTGGAACAGAGGTTTGTGATATTGGATGAGTGGGGAGTTGCAGTGAGGCATTTGGATAAGAAAAGAAAAAGTACCTACTCCTTTCCAGAAGCTCCAACACAAACAAATATATCGTCTTCATCAAGTTGGTGATTGTCTCTCTATATTGAAGGACATTATAATAGTTTAATACAGAAATTAGATTTGACATGCCCTGATCATCTTAAAATCTCATTTTACACACATCTGGTCAGCTATAATGTGTGATGAACTGTGGCAGGAGCAAAGTTTGGACCCACCTGCAGACGCAGATGCAGATCAGTCTATAATTATTAGTCCAAAATCCAAAATGCAGTATCCAATAATAAGTCCAGGTTCACAACCATAAAATCAGTACATGAGAGAAACAATCCAAAATAGTACCTGAGGAGCGAGGCAGGTGCAAAAACAGAGAATCTAAAACACTAGGTGTACATTATCTAGATATCGGTAGGATAAGTTACATTGAAAAGCACGCGGAAAAGGGAATGGCTGGGATGTGTATGACGAGAATTCAAAAATGAACCAGCACAGAAGGAAAGGTGAACACAGATTATACACACTGAGTTAATGAGTCACAGCTGGAGGGAGAACACAGGTGAACATGATGAACAATCACACAAGAGCACAGGTGAAACACTCAAAGACTTTACACAGGCATGAGGGATGAGAAATAAAACAGAAAAACTGAAGAAAGTTAATATAAGGTTAAACAGATCATAGAAACCAGTATAGGAAGTGTAACCCTACTCAAATTAACAACGAGCAACACTTTCAAAGAAAGGAAACACTTCAAAATGAAACAACTGACAAATAAGAAATAACTCAACAGAACTGAATAATAATATAAAAAAATATAAAAAAATGAGAGTACTAATACAAAATAAACCAAGAAATAATTTTACAGGTAATACGTAATGTATGTTCCTTTGTAAGTCTTAATATTAACATTTTCTACTCTTAAGCTTCAGGCTTTTCCATCAGAAACTACCTTGTGTTAAGGCTTTGCTGAATCCTTCGGCCTGATAAAGTGACCCGGGTTCTTCACTCGGATGGTGGTTCACAGATTTTGGTTACCGCCACAAATTGGGTATGATCACATTGCAAGTGTATATGAATGAAGCCTATGTGCGAGTGCACTGGCAGGTATCCGTTTGTGTGTGTGTGTTTTTGTGTGTGTTTTTGTGTCTTGTAGTGCCCACAGGGGACTGAGCTACTTTTTAGTTTTTTTGTCTAAGGTGGGGGCTACTGCAGATTAGAGTGCAGATGTTGTGTTGATTGATTCATCTGTACCTCTTGCTGCATATTCCCCGGGAGTCCTAGCCATCAGAGTGTTAAATCCTTCACAGTGTGCTCCTTGTGTTATGATGTAACTCACACCACAGCCAAGCATTCCGGAGAATCACACCACCAAAAGTCAGAGATTTTCTTCTTGGGCAAAATGAATCTTTTTTTCCCAGCAAAGAGTGTGATTTAAATCCTTCAGATATATCTAGGTATGGCTTGTGTTAAGTATACTAATGTTAAATAATTGAGCATGATTATCATTTTTTTCAATATCTCTGTAGGGCAACTAAACCTGTAGTATTTCTTCTGCAATGTAAGAAAAAATGAACATCTGTTATTTTCAAGCCTTTGCCAAGAGAGTTCACACAAGGATATTAAGCCCAGCACCAGCACCAGAAAAATCTCTGTCTTTCACAGTATCCTGGGATTTTAAAACATTTCTTTCCTGTAGTGGTGCACCAGTAGTTTTACATCAACAAGCAGTGATTGGTTTGTGGGAGATAAAAAGTAGAGCCACCAGAGCGATGGGATGGATTACAGTTAATAGTAATATGGTGGAAAGTGTATCATAAATACACAATAAATACACTCACGGCCAGTGGCGAATTTGTCTACGGGGGATATGGACAACTGCACTGTGTGTCAAACTGCCCAGGGGGGGGGGGGGGAAGGCTCACGGATCCCGAGATGACCACAATACTATATTATATAATTATAGTATTGATGCACAGCCTGCAGAAATTATGATAGGTATTGATAATGCATTAATAATTAATTAAAACGTTAAAAAGCCACATTGCATACACTTGCCTTTTAATATTCGGTCTCTTTTTTTTTTTCAGAACCTTTATGGTGAAGCCAGATTAACAATTAAAAACAAATAAAGAACACTTATATGAGCTGATTTTAAGTCTTATTTTTGGTTGTGAAAGCGATAACATGGTAAGATATTGTGAGCAAATCACTAAACATAAGTGAATAAATATACATTCATGTATTGTAAAATACAAACCTTGGCTTTTATCTAATATTTATTTCAATTATGTAGCATACCAATTCTCTTACTTCCCACTTTCAAAATTTGTAGTTATGGTTAGGGAACTTTTATGTCTGTCATCTTGGTTAACTTTTAATGTGTTAATGGAAATTCTGTCCATTCTTTTGTGAACTTTATTGATAGATGAACACGAAAACAGGTGATAGAGGACTTTTATACGATTTAACTTGATTGATGGATTAAACCTAAAAACATGTGAAATAGGACTGCCTTCATACATGTTTTTATGTAACTGACCAGTGGGACCTGTCTGATGTGCACAAAGAAGTTCTGATTTCTAGATAACAGTCCATTTGGACAACAGTCGATTTCAGCAAGGCTCTAAAGAAAGCTAAATTTCCTCTCGGTTAGAGAGACACTGTATGTTTGACATGAATACTGAGAGTGGATGGATGAGAAGGAGTTGCGGGCCTGAATACTGACCCCGGACCTGCTGCCATTGCTCCGGTGTGATATGAGCTGTCAGGGGATTACGGCTGCTCAGCCTTCAGAGATCAGCCCTGCTGTGTATTAACTACGATCGAGCTACCAGATAAGTGCATCTGGGCTGTAGTCTGGACAACTCTCCCGGTCACCCACCAGAATAAACCTCCGTTAAGCTTTTTGGTCACTTGCTTGTTACATCATGGCCGGAAAAACAAAACATCTCGGGGGCACTGCCACAGTTGATTTGTGAGTTGTGTAATCACATCTGCATTTGAAAACACCATTGTGGTCGATAAATGTTCACTTTTTCTGGTAAAAAAAACTGTGCACTTCTCGCTTTCATTATGAATGACCAGATTAGGAATGGGGCTTATGGCACAGGGTTTGCTGTGTGTGTGTGTGTGTGTGTGTGTGTTTACTTCGACGTCTTTAGTTAAGAGGTAGAGACCTTTGTTGTGAGGACATTTTACCAAGAGAACTTATGTTGGCTAATCAACAGGGCTATTTCGGGATAAGGGAAAAGGTTAAACTGGTTAAATTTATAGATTAAAATTAGAAGCAGGTGGGTTTATTTATGAAGGATTTACAAGATGTTAATTACTTAGTATGTTACATTGTGTTTTCATCCGTCCATCCATCCATTTTCTTCCGCTTATCCAGTTTGGGTCGCGGTGAGAGAAGGCTATGTATGATTTTCTGACCCTCCCCCCAGCAACAGTCTCGAGCTCATCCAGGAGGATCCAGTTGTGTTCATAGGCCAGATGAGATAGTACCTCCCAATAGCAGCTTGTATCAAGCCGCTAAAATGGGCTTCCTTTGTAGGGAAGCTGGACTTTTAAATCATAGAATAGATCAAACTCATCAACCACGTTTGACCCTTTGGTTATTAAGAACACGCTGGCCTTATTACTAACCCTAAACCTCCATGTTTTTGGTTTCAGTATACTAATACAGTATGTTAAAGAGAAGTTATAAGTGACAGATTATAGAGATGATTTGAATTGGGGGAAAAAAATTCTACCAAACATTGCAATATTAAACATTATTTAATGCAGTATATAAAGACTTATTGTTAAACCTAAACCTACCCTGACCTCACATTCCAGAGGGGGATTTTTGCTGTAAGGCAACAGAATGGCAGCTTGTGGGAGCATGCACTTTGTTTGGCAGTGAGCAGGTTTTCAAGTTGGTAAAACAAAATATGTACTATAACATACTGTGGTACTACTACTATTGGTTTTAAAACAAAGACACCTCGCTAAATATTTGTGTAGTTTGTTGTTTTAGAGCCTCTTTCAGACTTATTATTTGTGTGATTATAAGTAGCTTTTGTGTTTTCAATAGGTTATACAAGCAATTGTCCAGGTAATATCTGAGTTTCTCCAAAAGGTGGAGTTAATGAGTTGGGAGAACTTTCTGTCAGGAGAAATGCCTTCAGCATCAATAATGAGGTAAAGCAATGTCAGAAACATTTTACTGGCGATGTGTCTCTGTGTCTGTATCGTGTATTTGAAGGTTAATTAACAGTGTATGACAAATAAATGTACGCACGAATGAGTTAAGGGCAGAGGGTCACAACTGATAGGAGAAAGTTGGCCCTTTATTCATGAATGTCTGTTACATTATGGTAATGACTATGCTAACAGCATACCAATGCTCCTATTAGCATTGGTATGCAGGCTACTCAGCATAGCAAAGGCTACACATATGTAGCTTAGTGGTATATATGTGTAGCTTTTGCTTGATTCTGCCCTGTAATTAAGCACCAAACAGCGTAAACATGCAAACAGTGGTCACAATGCCATTTTAAGTGATGGATTTTTCGTTGTCTTTGTTTGATGTGTTTTAGTAAGATTCTTTTATTTTTATTAAACATAAATGGTAGTAAGGTGTTAACACAGGCAAGGTAACGGCAGAAACATGTTATTGACAATTTGTCGCTGTCCGTCTGTATTTGCAGAGTTGAGAGCAAATAAAAACTTAAATGCACTGAGTGCCTTATTAAAGTGTGCTACAATAATGTTAAAGAAATGATGACACAGTTTTAATGCTAAATGTAAATTGTACAATGAAGCATAGCTTGGCGTCAAGCCAAGGCACACTGTCTCCTATTAGATAGTTTGATTGGCTGTGAGGTTTGGGGGGTGGGACTTACCTAGTCAGAAGCCGGCTGTGATTTATTAAGAGGTAGATGGACAACAGGTGTGTCACTGGTGGACTGACAGAGAGAAAGTTATAGGAGAGGGGGGGTTGAAGCTGTCTGTTGTTGAAACCTAAAATGTTTTCAAAAGTCTGGAAGTAAATTGGTGCTTCAAAATGTTACTGACAATATGTTTGCTCATGTCAACAGAATTCAACATTATTCAAATGTAACGGCTTTACAGGAAATGAGCACGTGCCATTCTTTTTTCAGAACAACAGCAGTAGAAACACTTGAGCACTTGGCCTCAGACTACCCTTCCTGTCACTTCCACTGAGCATGATTCTATTATATATTTTGCACATGAGGGTTTATTTTTGTGTGTATGGGCTAAGTTTAGCAATGCAACTCCTAATCTTATTTAATCTAAAGTAGATGTAATATGACTGCTGCTTATACACATCTCCCTATAGGGAAGTACCTAAGTGGTAAAATAACGTTGTGGCAATAAATGTCTAATGGCCTTCACAGCACAACGCTCGGGTTGGGTGTCTAAGAAGACATGATGGTGGGCTTATGAGTTAAAATGGATCTTTCAATATGGGCGTGCATGTATGTTTGTGCTGTGTTGTTTCTGTGATAACCTGACTGCCATCAAATACTGTCTCGCCGTCTGTATTTTATTGATCTATTTTTCTGTAAATATAAAAATGTTTTGGTCTAAAATGCGCTGGTTGTCATTTATGCTGTTATACAATAAGATGTTTAAAAATATCTGTGTGGGTACCAAGGTTAAACAATTCTGAACACTTTGTATTCAACATGTATGTACCTTTTTATGCTTTTCTCTCATTTTCTATCACATCATTTTGCCCGATACATTGAAGATTAGATTTTCTCCCTGATTGAATAATCACAGCATAGTCCATTTTGATAATTATCCTGTTGTATGGTAGCACTCTAGGTGTCTGTGTAATAATCTTATTTATTCACATATTAGATTGTGACCTGTTGGCTACAGTAAGTTGAGTGCATAAAGCCTGTCTCCATGTGAGCATAGGCACATGGCTGCAAACAATGAAACTGATGGAAAGGATTTACGATCATCTATTTCTTTATTTTTGGAGGTTTATTCATTTAGCTAACAGGTTCATACAGAATGAGATTGTATCACTTGTCTATCCTGCTGTCTTGTTGGTGGAGACCACACCTACATTGCACCTCCTATGTTAATGTCAATGTGTACCTTGCACGTTGGTATTGTATCATGTTTGAAATGAGTGTTTTTCTCTGCGTAGGATCTGTGATGAATTGCCGACTTGACAAAGATGGGGTGGGCTCCAGCCACCTCCAAAAAATGTAGCTAGTTTGTTCGAGCTACAGTTTGTTGGCTCCTGCTGAGTTGATGATGCCACATTATAGTCAGTTAGATGAGAGACGATAAATTAGACAAAAATAATTCCAGGAAAAAACAAAGTAAGCAATCAAAAATTTCTCATATAAAAACCCAGATGTAAAATACCACATCCCACAGATGTGGGATAAAATACATGATACAGACATCATTTAGGGTATAGTATTATTATACATATACAATGGAATCAAGTGATTCATATTGCAGGAAACAGCCAGTACCTTAAGTCAGCCCAAATCCTGCTCTACGAGTGGTTTAGCGTGGTCCTTATAATTGTCCAGATCAAAGCTGATCATACAGCTTTGTAGCATGAAGATGTTATGAGGGGAAACACCAATCTTATTTAGTAGTCAGGTTAGTAGTAAGGCTGGTTTCCATCTCTACATAGACCATAGACAGGAAATGTGAGATTTATTTATCTGTTGTCTCTGTCTCTCAAGTGTTATTTACGTGACATTCATCTGAACTTAACTAATTATGTTTGAGTAAAGCAGCAGTGGAGTTTCAAAGTTTGGTCCCGTCTCTATTGCTGCAGAGATATCAATACATCAGAACAGCAGAGAAAAAAATGGATCCAAACGTGTGTTGAATCTATATCCAAATAGGTAATGAACCTTGGTAGAACTACAGTGTTTAATATTTAAACTGCTGATGTTGTTACTCTTCCTGTCCTTGGTTGGTATGTGTGCAAGATATTGGTGTGTTAGTATCTAATTGGGCTGCACTGTGCCGGGCTGTGAGCATAGGCCCCACTTGTGGAAGTCGGGCCCTCACGGAGTCTGTCACTGACAGTTTGGGCAGAGACATGACCTGCTAGAGGTCATTTTGTAGGGCTGTGGCAGTGTTCTTCCCATAGGGGCCCATAGCGGTCCTGCTGCTGGGTTGTTGCCGTCTTACGGACCCCTCTACCTCTCCTGGTGTCTCCTCCACGCTCTTGACACTGTGCAGGGAGACACAGAAAACCTTCCGGCCATGGCGTGTATTGATGTAACATCCTGGAGGAGCTGCACGACCTGAGCAACTTCTGTGGGCTGCAGATACCGCTTCATGCTACCACTATCGGGAAAAATGCTGGAAAAATGCAAAACTTGCCGAGTATCGGTCAGAAAGAATGAGGAGAGGGAAACGGTCTTTGGCAACCACCTGTAAAACCATTCCTTAATAGAGGGGTCGCTAATTGCCTATTCATGAAATAAAAGGGAATTTTATACATTTTCAAAATGCTGCGTGTGTATGGAATTATCAATGTACCTTTTATTTATTACATTTTTGGAAGAAACTAACTCAATATTTTCTGATTTGAGGCTCCAGTTGGACATGGTCCTATAATCATTGTTATAAGAAATTTTGTTTTTTTTCATCCGACATTCCTGTGGTTATGGCCTGGTTGGCCTTAGGCACAAAAACATCGGCATTGAAGATAAAACATATTCTGTAACTATGCCAATGTTCACTGTTGGTAGTAAACAGCTGTGAGGTAAACAGCTACGCGCTGTTTGAAAGGCTGACATTTAATTACCCTACCCCTCACCTATTCCCTCTACTGACATTGAGAACATCATCTCACTCCTTCCTCCTTTGGTCGTTTCAGTCCAGGTGGGCATTACTCATAATTCCTACTTATGCTTGTTTCATGGCTTTGAAAGTTTGAATGTGCAAATATGTTGCTTTTGGATATTTTCTCAAACAACTGAGGTCATCTCAGGAGGGTACTCTCTCTTTATTCTGCCACTTGTTTTTTAGAGCCGATATGAGTTTGTGCATATTTTAAATTTTCCACAAATGACTGAATGCATGATCTTATAAGAAAAAGATATTCAAAAACTTGCTCAAAGACAAAGGAACAGTAATCGCATCATGAAACAATAACAAAATAATCATGTTTCCATGTATAGCAATAGATGGAAATGCACGATGGATGAATGAAAAATTAGCAGAGTTGAGAAAGTCCTTGTAAATAAGCAGCTCCATTACAAGTTTTGGGCCGGATTAGAGTTGTGCAAGATCTGTCCCCCTAATCAGACTGTTCTGGACATTGTAGAGAATGGATAATGTGTTTGCATGAACTTAACAAGTTTGCTTACTCAATGAGGCCTGCTAGGGTTTCAAGCATATGTACCAAGCCAAATATCTCCAGCAGTATTAATCTGTTAATTTGTTGTTTGACTATGACCTACAGACCTTTAGGAAGTTCATCTGGCAGTGACATATCAGTGTGGCAATAAGAGCATCTATAAATAAGAGTCATAGATCCTGTGCCCCAGCAGGTCAGGAACAGGCATGTTGAAGAGCAAATAAAAGGAGGGATTAGTAAATACATGAATTAAAAATACAAGGAAGAGAATGGTGTGGACCAAAATTCACTCTGGTGTTGGACTGTAAGAATCTCTCTCTCTCGCTCTCGCTCTCGCTCTCTCGCTCTCGCTCTCTCGCTCTCGCTCTCTCTCCTGTACCTCTTTCTTAGTTGCAATTGCCTCCCTTGCAATAAATTACATTTTATGTTATCTGCCATGTTATCTTTTTACTAATATTGATTTTATTTATCTGTAGTCCAATCACCCACATGCACATCTGCCCAATAGTGGGTGACTTCTGGACCTCTTTCAGGGGTGCTCAAACTCATAAATTTCATTTCAACACCCTTAAAAATAATGTGATTTAAAAAAAAAAATAGTCATAATGATGATTATTTCCTGAAATAATTTTAGCCCTCTAACTATTAAACTTTACCAACATGACAAATATCTACTGCTAATAGATGGATAGATAGTTGGACAGATACATACTTTATTGATCCCTTCAGCAGTTACATTTAAGGTCAATAAGTAGAGGAAGAATAATGCATTAAATAAATTATACTAAAGTGAAATCTGAAGTTACACTTGAGGGCTAGATGTATAAAAAATAACTATGAATATCAAAAAAAAGAAGAAAACTGAATATAAATAATAAAATAACAGTGCAAATGAAAGTAAAAAGGAAATATTGGTATGGCAGTGTCCAGTGGGAGGAAGAACCATTATAAATAATTAACAACAACAGATATTAAATAAAGAATTTGTGCAATAGTTTGTGAAAAATAAAAAGTGTCCGGCAGTATCTTGTATAAAGATGCTTTGGTTGTTTCTGTCCATTAAAAAGTCTCAGCGCGCCTGAAGGTGCTCTGCTGCAGCACCTCCAGGGCAGGAAGTGGGTGTGACGGATTGCTCATTATTGAGTTCAGTTTTCTGAGCATCCTCACCTCAGCCTCCTGCTGTATCGGGTCCAGTATCGATCCAGTTATGGGGCTCACCTTCCAAATCAGTTTATTGATTGGGTTTCTGTCCGCTGTGCGAGCACCCTGCCGAAGAACAGAGCACTCTCCACCACAGTCTGCTAGACGGTGTACTTTAGAGGCCTGCTGATGTTGGAGAATCCAAGCCCCCGTAAGAAGGCTTTGTCTCTTCCTCTACAGCGCCTCCATGTGACAGGTCCGGTCAAGCTTGTTGTCCAGTTGTATTGCTTGTGACAATCTCCACCACTTTGCCTTGGATATTTGACTGGAACCGGGCTGGGCCTCCTCAAAAAATCCACAACCATCTCCTTAGTCTTTGCGACGTTGAGCTGGAGATGGTTGTGATCGCACCAGTCAACAAAGTCTCCGATGGTCCCCCCTTTCTCATCATCCTGTCATGAACAACATTAGGGAGCAGGTGACCACAACTGCAGAGTCATCAGAACATTTCTGAAGAAAGCAGCTGTCTGTGTACAGGGTGAAAAGAAATGGGGACAGGACAATTCTCTGTGGGGCTCCTTTGCTGCTCATGATCTTTTCAGAGAATCAGTTCTGGAGGAGTGTGTAGTGTGGTATACAGGTTAGGTAGTCTGTGACCCAAGAGACTGGAGCTGGTTCCACCTTCATGCTCTTCGTCTTCTTACCAAGCAGCTGTGGCTGGATGATGTTATTCAAATAAGTGTAATGTTCAGTATTTTTATAAAGCCATGATGTCATGGAAAATATTACTGGACCTGTTTGCTCTATTTTCATTCTTTAAAGGTTGGATTACCTGGTATGAAGAAGAAGAGTATCTGATGGTCATTCCAACTCTTAAATCACAGAAGGTCGAGTTGATCAATTGCAAACAAATTCTGCATTGGCACCGAGGGACAATAGATAAAGAACACAAAGGAAAGATCTGTCCTTGTGTGGTAAACCTTTACTTCACACTTTAAGCTGAACAAATACTCTAACAGTACAGATGGACATATCACGTAGCAGTTCTTGGGCGGATGCCTGTGAAGTGTTGAATGGTTGCTGCAGGGTGAGCAAAGACAAAGTTTACTTAATGGAGATGTGGCAGATGGTGAGGACAGAGAGGAGCTCATTCTTGGGGAGTCAGGATATTTATCATTTTTGCTGCAGTGGCTCGATTTATTAAATTCTGACTGGCTTACTGTTTGACTTACAAGTGTCTAGACTGAGCATGTCCTTGGAAACCCTGTGTGCATGCACGCACTTTTCGTCATGTGGAGGGTATCATTTTCAGTTCATATGTCATATACAGCAATGAATCAGCTGTAAAATCATGGCACATACTACTCTTATACCCACTAATCTCTGTCTTAGCCTCCACATCCCAAAATGAGTCAGCCATCATTTTACTGGATCTATAACAATGGGGCTTTCTTTAGTAGTGCCTTCGTTCATCTTTTGCATCCTGCAGAACACGCATGCGGCACAGCAGGTCTCTTCACAGCTGTTAACAGTCCTACAGGCGGATGTGACGCACATTTACTGGAGATAAAAAAAACACATTTAACTGGGGAGGGAGCTGGTTCCGACCAGAACAGAGCACAGTCAAACAGCCTCTGTCATCATGTCAGCCAACTTTGTTCATGAAACGCTTTGTTGGAATTTTAAACCACATCATGTGTAATAACGGTGTTCACTTTTACAACACCAAACAGGAGGATGCTTTGCAGAATTCAGCAAATCATGTCTGGGACCAATTTCAGTGAAAAAATCAACAAATTGCTACTTAAAAAACTTTTATTCAATTTCTGGCAAAATACTACATTTCACCCTATGAAATTGAACATATCTTAACTTCGATGATAAAATTCTCTTTTGTCCGAAACTGGTTGTTGCTGAATACACATTGAACGCATCATGCAGAATGTCTCAATGCAATGTGCTGCTGACAGCTACGTTGCGAGCTCTCTTGCAAATGTCAACAGATAATATTCTTTTGGTTTGATCTGTTGTTCACACAACATTATCAGAGTTGCAAGTTGCATTTTAGGAATAAAATCAAAGAGTCTGAGAAGTCAGTGATATTACTTTTGCACTGAAAAAAGACCAGATATCCTAGACTCTCTTTCTTTCGCCATAATTGACACCATGGGAGAAAAGCACACTCGGCAAAGAAAGGCCGGCAGAGGTGGATTTGAAGCTAATACTTCCTTGAGGTGCGGTGGCAGGAAAGCATACTGTGCCAAATAATCTCGTAAGAAGGAGAATGAAAGTCCAGCTATAGGCTGTGCCGATGGACGGTGATCCCCGGACACGTTGTCTCAAATCTGGACTGTCTGGCCTAAAACCGGACGGATGGCCACCCAAGGTGTGATGCTACAAACTGTGACAAATTGCAGACAGAGAAATTGAGAGCAAAGATCATATTCAAATATTAAATGTTAAGTATTATCGCTACCGGTTGTTATGTAGTCATGGTGCAGCAGCAATCAAGTGAACATGGCCTCTCTTAGCTAAATACCTTTCGTGAATGGTCAGAAAAAGAAAGCGAGCTGCTCATCACAGATGCATTATAAGTTGAGCATCATACCTTTCATTCTAAACTTCATAATATAGTCATCGAGGTGGGGGTTTCATGTGTATTAAGTAAAAACCTGGAATAGAATCCAAAGTACTCAAGTTGAAAAGGACATGTTGTATATTCATTTTCGCAGCCTATCCTGATATAAATCCCTCACTGCCTTGGTAAAAGGATCATAACAGAATGAAATACCAACCCACGAACTCTCCTCCTCTCCAGAGACGTCGGCATGTTAGCAGCTCTGGGAGGCTGTAAGTACCTCTGTGAACCACAGCTTTGAGATATACAGTAAATCAAAATTAATACCATGCTGATGGTTAACAGTTAATAATATTTAGAACCTTCACAGCATGCGCTCATTGTGTACTTATGACAAAGCACAAAGTGCTGCTGAGGCTGGCAGTTAAGTCAGTGGTTTTGCACGTATTTATAAACGTGCAAAAGTTAAAGTTTGATCTGCTGATGGAAGGTCAGGGAATAAACTTATAAGGATTTATCACAGGACTGAGGGTG